>JBBPBX010000806.1:100879-117065 GCA_038048925.1 Garcialebias charrua
TTGCTTTCATCCAAGGTCAAGGTCATTTAAGAACAGGAAGAACTCAACGGGCTGCAGGATATTGGTTGACGGGGTGGTGTGGATAAATAATCAATAAATAACACTGAACAACTGGTAATAACTAATAATTCAATCTCAATGTCACTACTTGTGCAATAACCTGTCACACAACCTGTGTAATGTTGATTATGTGTAGTGTATATATATATATATATATATATATATATATATATATATATATAACTATGTGCATGTTAGCTTGTACTGTATTACTAGTTTGAAATACTTACAGTAGTTCATTCAAATTCATCCTGCTGCATCATTACTGTATATCCAACCATGTTTACTGTCTCTCTTCAGGACTTTGTGAATATTATAATTACTTTTTCACTTTGCATGCTTTTAGTATAGTTTGTTATTTGATTTTTAGCAAGTCAAATCGGATCTTCTCATCCTGAGCACTTCATTGTACTGTTAACTCTGTGTTAACCTGTATATGACAAATAAACACAACTTGAACTTGATGGGGAGTTCCTCTCATCTCATTCTTGGTGAACACTGACCATGGATAGCAGAACAGCTCAGTCATGGGTCAGAAACACATCAGGAGGTAAGATGATGCAAACCTGAAAAAACAAAAAAGTGTTCATATTTACCTTCATAACGTAAAAAACCAAACAGAGAACTCTTTATGAGAGTTATGCTTTAAAATAAATAATTACATCTCAGGAAATAAAAGTTTAATTGAAGTGAAACAGTTCTGGTTTCATATTAAAGGAAACTGCAGAGAATATTTCAGAGGTGTAACAGCCCTGAAGTTATTAGGAGTTTACAAACATATTTACAGATTAGAAAACATATGTTAAAATCTGAATATTATTTTAAAAGTATGTAGTTACAAACTTATCAAATCACTCATTACTCCAACACCAAATCTACAAGTGCAGGGTGTGGAGTCGAGTCATAATCGTGTTTCTTACTGAGCTGCAGCTGTTGTGTTCTCCTCCTCGCTGTCCTATCTGCTGCTTCTCCCAAAGCCGCGGTCATGGAAGGGAGAATTATTCCTCTCGAACAATGCAGGTACAGCTCCTTTTTAACAACTGTTTGATGCTGACTCTTGAATATTCTGAGGTTTAAAACGCCGGCTACTAACCCGAGTGTTAGCTTTAAAGGTGGGGTATGTAAGATTGTAATGTAGTCTGTAACTTTTCAAACAATATATTTTTAACATATTTCTTCACTCTGTCACTATCTACTGACAAACTGATGTTAGACCAAGTAATCTCTGAAAAAAACTATAGTTCCCTTGCTTCTCTATCAGCATTTATAAAAACACTGAAAACACAGAGTGACCCGGACACTGACCAGCCAATCAAAACAGAGTTGTTTGTCACTCCCCAACCCACGCCCCCGCCTGTCACTCACAGCCTCAGCGTTGCGGCTCGTTCTCATTCAAAGGATTGCAAAGCGATGCAGGACTGTTTTGTATGTGACACAAATTTATTAAATATCCCTTCTTCATCACAGAGCTGGACTTTTATTTTGTTTTTTTGCAAAAAGTCAAGTGATCGCTTCATCCTCCACTCACAGGAATGAGGAACGCTGACAGACATGAGGAAGTCACGAGCGAATTAATCATGTCCAAACGTTGCTTCGTGAACCTCTGCTGATTTCTGCTGGATTTTCTGTTGTTGGACAACTGCTCCATGGTTTTATAATATTTTTAAAAGGTTTTATTATCATATAATCACAGAACTTTGCAGCGCTCCGAGCGGACATGTAGAGGAGGCGGAGCATTCCATTCCAGACATTCCAGAGCTGCGCTGACAGAAAGAGGAAATCACGAGCGAATTAATCATGTCCAAACGTTGCTTCGTGAACCTCTGCTGTTTTCTGCTGGATTTTCTGTTGTTGGACAAGTGCTCCATGGTTTTATAATATTTTTAAAAGGTTTTTATAACATATAATCACAGAACTTTGCAGCGCTCCAGCAGACACACAGCAGTGGGCGGATCCCAAGTTCAACAGAGAACGGACTGCGGCTCCCCCTCTGAGCCATATATAGCTCTGAGGGGAGGGAGCAGAATGCTTTTCTGCGCTGAAAATATTTCTAAGTCCCAGAGTGTTCAAAAACTGCACACCCCACCTTTAAAGGCTAACTCGGTTAGCCACGAACTCTGGCATTAAATGTAAAAAACTAAGCGCTCTATTGTACCTGCTAATCACTGGACACAACGGCACACAACAAATCTCTCTTGTTGTACCAGTAGCTCGCAGATAATTTACCATTTGTGGCTTTTACATGGTCTGGTTCTAGAAGCTACCGCTAACAACAACTGCTGTCGACCAAAACCGGAAGTGCAGCGTACGGCCCACATTTTAACGGAAGTACGTCACCACTACCCGTGGCATATAGCTTATTGAGTGCGGTCGGAGAGATAAGAGTTGAACCAGTCTAACGGATTACCTGAGATGCCAGTGGAGGTTAGTCTGTTGAGGAGGATAGAATGACAGATGGTGTCGAAGGCAGAACTTAAATCAAGAAGAATGAGGATGGACAGAAGACCAGAGTCAGCAACAAGAAGAAGGTACAGTAATTAGTAATTTTTATTAGAGCTGTTTCGGTGCTATGGTGGGGGCGAAAACCGGATTGAAACTCTTCATAAATGTTATTGTTGAACAGGTATGAGTGAAGTTGACTAGCAACAGATTTTTCAAGAACCTTGGAAATAAAGGGCAGATTAGAGATCGGACGAAGATTACTGAAGTTGGTAAAGTCAAGACCTGGTTTCTTGATGATAGGGGTGATGGCAGCAGATTTGAAGGCTGTGGAAACAATGCCAGAGGTTAGGGAGGAGTGGATGATGTTCGTGGTGATAGGGAGCAGAGACGGGAGACAGGATTTAACAAGAAATGTGGGAAATGGATCAAGTTGACAGAATGAAGACTTAGACTTGCTGATAATGTTAGCAATGTCATCAGCAGAGGGGAGGGAGAAGACAGAGAAAGGGAGGGAGGGAGCGGGGAGTTCAAACATAGATACTGGGGGCAGTATTTTGTCCAAGGTGTTTATGAATCGAAATAATCTTTTAATTGAAATATGACACAAATGAGTTGCAAAATTCTGTGGAAACCAAGTGAGCGGGAAGAGAGTTAAGAGATGAGATAAAACGGTGAAGGAGAGAGAACAATGTCTTTGAATTGCCAACATTGGAACTGATTATGTCAGAGAAGTAGCTGGATTTGGCTTGAGAAATACGGTTCTTGTAATGGATGATGTGCTTTGCATATAGTTCCTTGTGAATTGTGAGACCGGATTTTTTATAGAGACGCTCTAGCCGCCGACCTTTGGTTTTCAGGGAACGGAGTTCTGGAGTGAACCAAGGTGCAGAGTTGGAGAAGGAAACAGACTGGCTTTTTAAAGGAGCAACATAGTTAAGGATGTTGGTGAGGCTGTTGTTGTAGAATGTGACAAGATCAGATGGGTTAGAAGAATTGAAGGTGAAGAAGGTATTATTAATAGGAGATAAAAGAATATCATGGTTGATATTCTTGATATTACGGAAGGAAATAGTGCATTGAGGTTTCTCTGAGGAAAATTTAAGATAGACATTAAATGAAATCATCAGGTGATCAGTAAAATGAAGTTCATCAGAAGAACAATTAAAGGAGCTGTATGTAACTTTTTTAACAATATATTTTTAACATATTTCTTCACTCTGTCACTACCTCCTGACATTCTGATTTTAGACAAGTAATCTCTGAAAAAAACTATTGTCCCCTTGCTTCTCTAAAAGCATTTCTAAAAAGCCACAGTGACCCGCCGTTAACCAGCCAATAAAAACAGAGTTTGTAACCAGCCAATAAAAACAGAGCTTGAATTTGAATCAGCCAATAAAAACAGAGCTTGAATTTGAATTTCAGCAGAGCAAGGGTAACAGAGCCATATATGGCTCTGAGGGGGAGGGACCAGAAACGTGTCTCTGTTCAAAATTTTCCTAAGTTCCAGTGTGTTCCAGAAATTACATACTGAACCCTTAAGAGGAGAGAGTCCGGAGCAGCAAAGTAAACCCAAAATGTGGCCCTTTATGTAGGTTGGAAAGTTGATGAATTGTTGAAAGCCACAGCAGTCCAGGCAGGATGGGAAGTCTCTAGTCAGGGGGTTGTTGTCTTCATCCATATGAATATTGAAATCTCCAAGCAAGATAATGTTGGGTGAAAGAGCTAGAGATGGGCGATTAGAGCAGCAAAGTCATTCATGAAGGAGTTGTTTACTTTTGGCGGGCGGTAGAAAGTGGCAACAACAGTGGGGGTAGGGCCGGAGAGTAGACATACACTGTGCTCAAAGGGGGGGGAGGGAGGTGTGTGAACCGGCGTGACCTTCCAGTTCTCGCTGTGAATTATCGTGAGACCTCCTCCGCAACCGGACTCGCGGGATTTGGCGATGATGTTGTTGGCAAGATGACCGCGCTCAGTGCAGCCGCAGCTTCACGAGTTCCCGGATCATCTCTAGTTTTTAGTAATTTTAAAAGTGTTTTTGTACCTGACTCTGCGCGTGTTTTGCGGGTGAATTACAGCCGAACTGATCTGTTAAGAATTGGAGCGGATTTACCACAGGGCACAGCTGAAATCAGCAACGAACTCAAATCAGAACTCGGAAGATTGGACCTGCTAAAAACGTCCTTCTGGAAGCAGATGCACTCCAGGGGAAAGAAAAGGAAGCGATGCTCACGAGGAAAGAAGCGGGGTTGTCGTGCAGGAATTATGACGAGAATGCGGAAAGACGCTAAAACCGGTAAACCCCCGATGCCGGCTCTTTTCCTGTCTAACGTTCGCTCACTCGACAACAAGATGGATCTACTTCGTTTGAGGGTGACCACGTCGGAGGAGATGAGAAGATGTTCCGTGCTTTGTCTTACGGAAACATGGATTTCTGAGGACACTCCTGACTCTGTTTACGAGCTGGACGACCGGCTCTTTTTCAGAACAGACCGGTGCATCGAGACTACGGGGAAAACGCGAGGTGGCGGTGTTTGTATTTACGTACACAAAGATTGGTGCACGAACTGTGCTGTGATAAAAAGAGCTTGTTCAGCTGCCGTGGAGTTGATCACAATAAGATGTAGGCCGCATTATATGCCACGTGACTATTCAGTGATCGTAATCAGCGTTATTTACATAGCACCCGATGCTAATGCTAATGACGCCCAGGGAGAGATTCATGACTTACTCACCTCGCTGCAGTGTAAATATCCTGAGGGGCTTTTCATTGTTTGCGGGGACGTCAATCACGTAGATCTCCAAGTGTCCCTCCCAGCCTTCAATAAGAACGTCTTCGCAGCTACGAGAGGAGATAAAATACTCGACCAAGTCTACACAAATGTAAAGGGGGCATACACGGCGAAGACACGCCCAGCGCTCGGATCTTCCGATCACGACTCTCTGATTCTGGCCCCAAGAGAACTCCCTCCACTCAGGCGCTCAAAGCCGGAACAAAGAGAAATAACAATCTGGCCTCAAGATAGTTCCCCCATGTTGAGAGACTGTTTTGAGAGGACAAACTGGTCTGTTTTCAGAGAAGCAGCCACTGATGGTAGTTCAGTGGACATGGAACTCTATGCTTCCTCAGTCCTGGGTTACATCAGTACATGCTCTGAAAATGTATCCATAAAAAAATATGTGAAATCCTACCCGAACCGGAAACCCTGGTTAAATAAAGAAGTTCACGCCTTGCTAGCAGCCAGAGACACTGCATTCAAGTCAGGAGATAAAGTGGAACTGAGAAAGAGCAGGAATGAACTGAAGGATGGCATTAAGAAGGCCAAGGCCACGTATGCACAGAGGATCGAGGGACAGTTCACCTCACAAGACCCACGGAGCATGTGGAAGGGTATTAAATGCATAACAGATTACAAAGGCAAAAACAAACAATGCCCCAGGGACCCATCTCTGCCTGATGCCCTCAATAAGTTTTATGCACGTTTTGATGATCCAAACAGACCTGCTAGCACCAGACTCACCTCATCACCAGATGAAGAGCATCTCAGGGTGTCCGCAGCAGAAGTGAGAGGCAGTCTCAGAAAGATTAATCCTCATAAAGCAACCGGACCAGACAACATCCCAGGGAAAGTTCTGAAGGAATGTGCGGACCAGCTCTGTGAGGTGCTGGCTGACATCTTCACCACCTCACTTGCACTGGAGTCAGTTCCCACCTGCCTGAAGACCGCGACCATCATCCCAGTCCCAAAGAGCTCCACAGTGACTGGTCTGAATGACTATAGACCGGTGGCCCTCACCCCGATAGTCGCTAAATGTTTTGAGAAACTGGTCATGTCCCACATCAAGGCAACCGTCAACATCAATGAGGACCCTCATCAATACGCATACCGTGAGAACCGATCAACAGAGGACGCCATTTCTTCCGTGGTCCACACTGCTCTCACCCACCTGGATCAGAAAGACTCATACGTGCGTCTGCTCTTTGTGGACTTCACATCTGCCTTCAACACCATGATCCCCCAAACTCTGATAGACAAACTATCTACACTTGGACTAAGCCCCTCTATTTGTAACTGGATACTAGACTTCTTAACAGACAGACCACAGTCCGTGAAGATCCACAACTTCTCCTCCTCCACCATAACCCTCAGCACTGGCTCTCCTCAGGGATGTGTGCTGAGCCCCCTTCTGTTCACTCTGCTCACATATGATTGTACAGCCACACTTCCAGGCTGTCATATTGTTAAGTTTGCAGATGATACAGCGGTGGTGGGATGCATCACAAACAATGATGAGTCCAGCTACAGACAGGAGGTGGAACACCTGGAGAGCTGGTGCAAAGAGAATAATCTTCACATGAATGTGAAGAAGACAAAGGAGATGATTGTGGACTTCAGAAGGAACAAACACACCCATGCCCCACTGATAATAGGTGGGTCTGCAGTGGAAGTGGTCTCCAGCTACAAATACTTGGGTGTACACATGAATGATAACCTCAGCTGGAGCAACAACACCACCAGCCTGATCAAGAAAGGTCATCAGAGACTCTACTTCCTCAGACGGCTGAGACGAGCTGGTCTGAGCAGCCCAGTTCTCACCTCCTTCTACAGGTGTGCAGTGGAGAGCATCCTGTGCTCCAGCATCAACGTGTGGCATGGAGGCTGCACAGTTGAAGAGAGGAAAGCTCTGCAGAGAGTGGTGAAGGCTGCACAGAAGTCTGTTGGAGTCAGTCTCCCCACCATCACAGACATTTACACCTCCAGATGCAGGAAAAGAGCCACCTGTATCATGAAAGACCTCACTCATCCAGCACACTCACTCTTTGCCCCACTCCCCTCAGGACGGAGGTTGAGGAGCATCAAGTGTAGAACCACTAGACTGAGGAACAGCTTCTACCCTGAGGCTGTTAGACTCATGAATAAATAAAAATAAAATTAAAATAAACACTGCAAAATATCACATCATGCTGATGCTGATATGTTTTCTTGTTGCTGTGTTCATCTGTGTTCATCTGTGACCATCTGCTCATACAAACTCATGTTCGTGCTGCTGTTTATTCCCACTATATTAGGCTTAGTGTATTACTAGTTGATGTTTTTCTTAGTTAGTTCTCGATGTTATTACTGTTTTTCTCTTTCATTTGTTGTTGGATGTAACTGGGACCTCGTGTACATAATCTCGTTTTCATCTCATGTACCACATGCGGTGCAAATGACAATAAAGACTCTCTGACTCTAACTCTGACTCTGATACTGAGGACGCTGAGGTTCAATTTTGCTCAAGAACATTGAGGCTGTGTTCATACCTAGCATTACAAATCCAGTTTTGATAATTTACTTGCAAGTGGAAAGCTCTGGCTGAGTATTTACGCCTGGAAATCTAATGTGTAGTCATTCTCTAAGGGATATCATCTAGCATATGTGAGTAATGGAGAAAGAAAAGTGATATTTGCTCCTCACTTTGCTACACTTATTTTTGCACTTTTTAAACCTGGGTACCAAGTCAGTTTACAGACCAGTAACAATTTGATTAATGCACTCACCCATAAATTATTATAATCACTGAAGTATAATCTGCTAATTTCAGGGAATTCTATATCATAACAAATTAATATTCATCCAAAGAATGTGGATAAATAGTGAAATTGAGTAGGGGTGGTCCTGAAGGAGGAGTTAGCAAAGAATGTAGTAGAGGTGAAAAGCATGTCAGATAGGGTTACATATGAAAAATACAGAAGAAGAAGATACATTAAGAAGATAGAAGTAGGTCTGATGCTTAATGTTGCGAGTGGTTATGCTCCACTGGTTGGATATTACAGAGGAGAAAGATACATTTTGGAAGGATCTGGATGAAGCAAAGCTATAGAGTATTCCCAGGGAGGAAAGAGTGGTGATTGGAGCAGACCTGAATGGACATGTTGGTGAAGGAAACAGAGGGGATGAGGAAGTGATGGGTAGGTTTGGTGTCACCCCAAAAATACACTGCACGCGGCTCCGCCCCGCTCCGGTCCGCAGGTCGCAGCTGAGCGAGTCCAAAGCCCACTGCCTCCGCTCCGCTCAGGTCCGCCTGGATGCGCCGCTCCAAGACACGTGCGAGATCGCGCGATAAATCAAGTGATAAATAAGTAAGTCAGAACAAAACAATTCATTCGGTGGAAGAAGGAGAACAACTGTAGAGAGACTGCTGCCTTGATCTTCTCTCGTAAATGAGCTACATGGTTTGAGCAACAGGAAGTGATGTTTACATTTCAGAATAAAATACTTTTTTATTTATTTATTTCTTGTATTGCGTTATTAGGCGTAGTCATAGTCATAAATATAATAGTTTAGTCATAGAATAGTCATAAATGATAGTTTGACAGCATTTTTGTACAAATAAATCCGTATAGAGCTAGGATTAGTCCGCCTGTGGTGATTTTATTTTGTAAATACGGAAGTTGTGCTCGTTCCTTTTCCTGTTGGTGCGACGTAATCTTCAAAAGTTGACTCCGGCACAGCTCCGTCATCCGGCAGAAATAGAAAAATTTCTAATTTTGACGGACTGCCGTCCGCTCTCCGCAGCTCACCGCCGCCGTGCGGAGCCAGTGTAAATTCTCTCATTGATTATAATGGGTGCGTATTTGCTGCGGAGGTCGGACCGGAGCGGGGCGGAGCTGCAACGTGTGTAGTGTATTTTTGGCGTCAAGAAAAGAAACCAGCAGCGACAGATGGTGGTGGATTTTGCCAAGAGAATGGAAATGGTTGTGGTTAACACTTATTGGGGGGTGGGGGGTTACATAGAGTGACCTATAAGAGTGGAGACAGGAGTATGCAGGTCGACTATACCGTACATTCTGTGTAGAAGAAGAAACCTGATGGAGATTGGAGACTGTAAGGTTTTGGCAGGGGTAAGTGTGGCCAGACAGCATCAGATGGTTGTGTGTAGAATGACTGTTGTGAAGAAGTGATAAAGAGTAAATCCAGAGAAGTAGATGAAATTGTGGAAGCTGAGGAAGCAAGAATGTTGTGAGGAGTTCAGAAAGGAGCTGTTAAAGGCTCTGGGTGGTAAGAAAGAGCTTTGAGATGACTGGGCTACTACAGCAACAGTAATTAGAGAGACAGATAGGAAGGTACTTGGTGTGTCATCTGGACAGAGAAAAGATGATAAGGAAACCTGGTGGTGGAATAGTGAAGTGCAGAACACTATTCAAAGAAAGAGGTTAGCCAAGAAGAAATATGACAGTGAATGGACTGAAGAGAGGAGACAGGAATATAAGGAGATGCAATGCAGAGCAAAGAGGGAGGTATCAAAGGCAAAACAGAAGGCGTAGGGTGAGCTGTATGGGAGGATGGACACTAAAGAGGGTGAGAAGAACGTGTACCAATTGAAGAGAGTGACAGAGGCATCAGGCTGGGAAGGATATGCAGCATATTAGGATTGTTAAATAAATGAATGGTAATGTTTTAACAAGTGAGGAGAGTGTGATGAGAAAATGGAAGAGTGCTTTGATGAGCTAATGAATGAAGAGACTGAGAAAGAAGAGTATTGGTCATAGAAACTGTGGACCAGGAAGTTTGAAGGATTAGTGAGGGTGATGTTTGGAATGCTCTGAAATAAAAGAGAAGGGGAAGGCAGTAGGTTTGGAAATGTTGAGGAGAGGTGGCAGTGAGGTTTCTGACTCAGATATTCAATGGCACATGTGAGGATAAGAAAATACCTGAGAAATGGAGAAGAAGTGTGCTGGTGCCCATTTTAAGAACAAGGGTGATGTACGGAGTTGTAGTGCCTACAGGGGAATTAAGTTCATGAGCCACACAACAATTTCCAGTGGGATCAATAAAGTTCTATCTTATCTTAAGATGCAGGAGGGAGTAGTGGAAGCTAAACTTAGCCATTAGGTGACTAAGGTCAAAGGTCAAAAGAACTGTTTACAAGACAGTGGTGAGACCAGCTATGTTGTATGGTCTGGAGACAGTGTCAATTACAAAAAGACAGGAGAAAGAACTGGAAGTAGCATAAATGAAGATGCTGAGGTTCTCCTTAGGAGTGACAAGGATGGATGAGATCAGGAATGAGATCATCAGAGGTACAGCACATGTTGAACAACTGGGAGATAAAGTTAGGGAGGCCACACTGAGATGGTTTGGACATGTCCAGAGGAGGGACAGTGAGTATTCTGATAGAAGGATGTTAGAAATGTAGCTGCCAGAAAAAAAGACAAAGAGGCGACATATGGATGCAGTCAGTGAGGACATGGAAGTAGTTGGATTGAGTACATAGGATGCAGAGGACAGACATAGACTGCAATAGAAAAAGCTGATGTGATCTTAGTTACTTATGTACTTTGTAGATCTGACATTTTCCCCTAAGATTTGCAAGATTTAAGAAATGCTTGGGATGAGATTAGCCAGGGTCAACATGCAGCAAGTGGCTTGGACCGCAGTGATAACTTATTGCTGTTGTATTTAGCTGCAAAACTGTTCAAAGCAAACCAAATAAAGAGAAACTCACTGCACCAAGTCCTCCAATCCACCTTGACTGATAAAATCCCCTCAAAGGAAACATTTTTATCAACAAGAATCCGTACAAACAGTTCACTGAAACGTTTACCTGGAAAAAGAGAAAAGCTGTATCTTTAGAAGAATTCCAAGAATTTCTGTTTAGTTTTTTTTTTGTTTGTTTGTGTGTTTTTTAATCAGACAGCTTTTACAACAAACTTTATTTTTAGAACGAGACATTCAGATAACTTTATGGCTTGTGTAGGGTCAAATCAGTTCAGCAGGAGGTTTTATGGAGAGGCTCGGGATGGATTGTGTTCAGATTAAAAACGTATGCAGATCAAATATGTTCTGATTACATGTGTACTTCCCAAAGCTGTTTGAGGGAAAAATTTAAAGTGTATCAAGGTTGTTCACATCTACATTTAGTGCTATCTGAATGTAATCTAACAGCTATGGACAAATTTTAGTAGCAAGTGTTACAGTGTCTGATGAGCTGCAGAGCCATCACACCTCAACCCTTCAACTGGAACACTGGATCACAAACAATGATGAATCCAGCTACAGGCTGGAGGTGGAACACCTGGAGAGCTGGTGCAAAGAAAATAACCTTCACATCAATGTGAAGAAGACAAAGGAGATGACTGTGGACTTCAGAAGGCACAAACACACACCCCTGAACATAGGAGGATCTGTGGTGGAAGTGGTCTCCAGCTACAAGTACGGTACTTGGGTGTACACATGACCAACAACCTCAGCTGGGGCAACAACACCACCAGTCCGATCAAGAAAGCTCATCAGAGACTCTACTTCCTCAGGCGGCTGAGACGAGCTGGACTGGGAAGCTCAGTCCTCACCTCCTTCTACAGGTTGTGCAGTGGAGAGCATCCTGTGCTCCAGCATCAATGTGTGGCATGGAGGCTGCACAGCTGCAGAAAGAAAAGCTTCTGCAGAGAGTGGTGAAGGCTGCACAGAAGATGTTGGAGTCAGTCTCCCCACCATCACAGACATTTACACCTCCAGATGCAGGAAGAGGGCCACCTGCATCATGAAGGACCCCACTCACCCAGCACACACACTTTTTGCCCCACTCCCCTCAGGAAGGAGGTTGAGGAGCATCAAGTGTAGAACCACTAGACTGAGGAACAGCTTCTACCCTGAGGCTGTTAGACTCATGAATCTCTAACCAGAATAATCACTGTGTCACATCATGTTGCTGCTGATCTGTTTCATGTTGCTGCTGATCTGTTTCATGTTGCTGCTGATCTGTTTCATGTTGCTGCTGATCTGTTTCATGTTGCTGCTGATCTGTTTCATGTTGCTGCTGATCTGTTTCATGTTGCTGCTGATCTGTTTCATGTTGCTGCTGATCTGTTTCATGTTGCTGCTGATCTGTTTCATGTTGCTGCTGATCTGTTTCATGTTGTTGTGTTCATTCGTGCTCATCTGCTCACACAGACTTATGTTCGTGCTGCTGTTCGACATAATGCTTTTATGCTATTAATGCTTAGTTTATTTATATCTTAAATGTTATTACTGTTTGTCTTTTACATTTTTGGTGTTGTATGTAACTGGGACCCTGTGTACATAGTTTTGTTCCACCACATGTACAATAACCACATGGGGTGCAAATGACAATAAAGAATCTCTGACTCTGACTCTCTGGAAGATGACCTGGTGGGATAAAACTGCTCAAATTTTACCGACTAGTTTATTTGTTGCCTTCTTACCTGGAGTAACCATTAGTCAGCGCTCTCAGTTTGGATAATCACAAATCATTTCAGGCCAAGCTAGTTACACCGGGTACTACTGACATCATGTTTTTACTAGAACAAATAAACAAACACTAAACAACAAGTCTGTACATTTCATCTATCCGTCCATTATCTTCTTTACTTGCTTCTTCAGTTCTGAGTCACAGGGATCGCTAGTGCCCATGTCCAGCAGTCACTGTGTACGAGGCGGGAGACACTGTGGACAGGTCACAAGTCCATCACAAGGACATATAAGAGACAAAAACTATTCACAATCACACCAGAGACAATTTAGAATTACTAATCAGCCTAACATGCATGTTTTTGGTCTGTGGGAGGAAACTGGAGTACCCGGAGAAAACCCACGCATGCACAGAGAGAACATGCAAACTCCACCCAGAAAGGACCCCAGCCTGAGGACTTTATTCGGCAACCTTCTTGCCGAGAGACAACAGCACTACCACAAATTCCGAAACATTAAAAAAGAGACCCTAATGCATGCTCAATAATCCAGGTAGAAAAATCTAAAAAAGCTAAGTCTGGTCCTCTGGACATTCAAAAAAACAAAACAAAGCAAAAGAAAAATTGTAGAAACGTTTTGTCTTGATCATGTGAGCAGCTGGTTCCGGCTGTCATCAGCCAACTGGTTGTGTAACACTGTGAGAGGGTGCCATTAATAAGACTGAGCTGAACACAGCACCTCAGACTGAGGAAGTCTTTCGGACGAAAGACGAAACGTTTCTACAATTTTTTTTTTTTGCTTTGTTTTGTTTAGTTTTTTGAATGTCCAGAGGACCAGACTTAGCTTTTTTAGATTTTTCTACCTGGATTATTGAGCATGCATCAGGTATAAATTATAAACCATTCATTTTACAAATAATAATAATAATAATAATGAATTCAATTTATAACGCACTTTTCATTAATGAAAATCTCAAAGTGCTACAAGGAGCAACAGAATTAAATGTCAATAAAACAAATAATAAAACAATTAAAATCAATAACAATATCAGCTAAGATCAAAAGTAGAATCATGAGGAGGTAGAGTATGCTCGGTCGAAAAGAAAGGTCTTCAAGCCGCTCTTAAAGTCAACCACAGACTGTGGGGCTCTTAGACAGTCAGGAAGAGAGTTCCACAGGCGGGGGGCAGCCACACTGAAAGCCCGGTCTCCCATGGTCCTTAATTTGGTTCTCGGAATGTGAAGGAGATTGCTGTTCTGTGACCGCAGCGAACGGGTGGATGAGTATGGAATAAGAATATCCTTCAGATAATCTGGTGAAGTTCCGTGTAAGCATTGATGTGTAATGAGAGCAGTTTTGTACTGAATTCTGTAGGCGACAGGAAGCCAATGAAGGTTATGGAGAATGGGCGTAATATGTTCAAATTTACGAACTCTCAACAAGATCCTTGCTGCACTGTTTTGAATATATTGAAGTTTCTGAAGGTTTTTGCCAGGGATTCCAATAAACAGGGAGTTGCAGTAGTCGAGCCTGGAGGAGACAAAAGCATGGACGAGCTTCTCAGCATCGGAAAAAGTTAGGGATGGGCGAAGTCTGGAGATGTTTCGAAGATGGAAGAAGCAAGTTTTAAACAGATGCTTAATGTGATTTTCAAATGTAAGATTGGAGTCCATTTTTATTCCAAGATTAGTAACAGAGGTGGAGAGGGGGATGTCTTGTCCAGAAAAGGAAAGTGTTGTTATAGGAGATGTTTGTACCTGGTGAGGGGTGCCAATCAGTATGGCCTCAGTCTTGGAGCAGTTTAATTGAAGAAAGTTCTGATTCATCCATGCCCTAATTGCCTCCAGGCAGGCAGAGAGGGCAGTGAGTGAAGATGGAGATGACAAGGTGGAAGATGAGGATGCTCCAGTCCTGATGTAAAGCTGTGTATCGTCGGCATAACAGTGAAAAGAAATGTTGAACTGATTAATAATTTGACCTAAAGGCAGCATGTAAAGGGAAAACAGCAGGGGCCCCAGAACCGACCCCTGAGGGACACCACAGGAGACACAGACTGTCTGGGACGTGGCGTTGCCAAGACTAACACATTCCAGCCTATTGGAGAGGAAAGATTTGAACCAGTCCAGGACGGTGTCGCAGAGACCGACCTCCACATGAAGACGGTGGAGGAGGATACTATGGTCCACAGTGTCGAAGGCTGCAGTGAGGTCAAGGAGGACAAGGATGGAGGGAGAGCCAGTGTCAGCAGCCAAGAGGACATCATTGGTAACCCTCAGCAATGCAGTCTCTGTACTGTGAGCTGCCCTGAATCCAGACTGGAACTTCTCATACAGGGAGTGTTGTTGTAGGTGGTCCTGCAGCTGAGCAGCAACAGCTTTTTCCAGCACTTTAGACAGAAAAGGGAGGTGTGAAATTGGGCGGTAATTAGAAAAAATGTCGGGATCCAAATTAGATTTTTTCAGAAGAGGCCTAATGATGGCGGTTTTTAGAGGCAGTGGAACATGACCAGATTGTAGAGACTGATTTATTATTTGAGTGATAAGTGGGCCTATTGCAGAATGATTGGTTTTTATGAGAGACGAGGGGAAAGGATCCAGGGCGCAGGATGAAGGCTTCATTTTCTTGATGATGGCCTCCACCTCACTCTGAACAACTTCGTCAAAGCTGTTTAGGGTCCCAGAATGCAGACGGGTGGGTGGCACACTGAGAACGGGGAGGTTGTGGAGCTGAGATCTGATAGTGTCAACTTTGGTTTTAAAAGATGAAAGAAACAGGTCGCATTTTTGAGCAGAGTCCTCAAGAGTTTGCTTAATGGGATTAAGCAGACGAGTGATTGTGGAGAAGAGCTGTTTAGAGTTTCCAGGGCAGGTGTTGATGATGTTAGAATAATATTTGGAGCGTGCTTCTTTAAGAGAATAGGCGTATGCTTTCTGATGTTCTTTATATGCCTGCTTATGCACAGACAGACCAGATGATTTTACACGTCTCTCAATAGCACGGCCAGTTGCCTTCATCTTGCGCAGCTCATCAGTGTACCAAGGAGCTGAGCGCGAGAAAGACACCAGTCTTGTCTTTAAGGGGGCGTGTAGGTCCAGGAGCTCCCGAAGAGATTGGTTGTAGTAATCCACAGAGTCATCTGCAGATGAATGATTGACAGCGGTCAGGGTGTGAAGATCAGCAGACAGAACATCAAGGGAAATGTTTTTAAGGTCACGGAACTGGATGGGTCGTTTTGGGTTTGAAGCAGGCGAAGATGAAGGCACTTCCAGGGAGATGACCCTGTGATCTGAGACACCCAGGTCATATACAGATAAGTTATTGATGAGTACAGTGTCTGTAATCACCAAATCCAGAGTATGCCCCCTGCTGTGCGTAGGGGCGTCAACATGTTGAGTGAGATTAAGAGAGTCCAGAAGAGACTTAAAATCTGTTGCCAGAGGTGAAGAAGAATTGTCCACGTGGATATTTAAGTCGCCAAGAAAAATAGTCTTCACA
>JBBPBX010000807.1:0-59797 GCA_038048925.1 Garcialebias charrua
TCTGAAGTCCACAATCATCTCCTTTGTCTTCTTCACATTCATGTGAAGATTGTTCTCTTTGCACCAGCTCTCCAGGTGTTCCACCTCCTGTCTGTAGCTGGACTCATCATTGTTTGTAATGCATCCCACCACCGCTGTATCATCTGCAAACTTAACAATATGACAGCCTGGAAGTGTGGCTGTACAATCATATGTGAGCAGAGTGAACAGAAGGGGGCTCAGCACACATCCCTGAGGAGAGCCAGTGCTGAGGGTTATGGTGGAGGAGGAGAAGTTGTGGATCTTCACGGACTGTGGTCTGTCTGTTAAGAAGTCTAGTACCCAGTTACAAATAGAGGGGCTTAGTCCAAGTGTAGATAGTTTGTCTATCAGAGTTTGGGGGATCATGGTGTTGAAGGCAGATGTGAAGTCCACAAAGAGCAGACGCACGTATGAGTCTTTCTGATCCAGGTGGGTGAGAGCAGTGTGGACCACGGAAGAAATGGCGTCCTCTGTTGATCGGTTCTCACGGTATGCGTATTGATGAGGGTCCTCATTGATGTTGACGGTTGCCTTGATGTGGGACATGACCAGTTTCTCAAAACATTTAGCGACTATCGGGGTGAGGGCCACTGGTCTATAGTCATTCAGACCAGTCACTGTGGAGCTCTTTGGGACTGGGATGATGGTCGCGGTCTTCAGGCAGGTGGGAACTGACTCCAGTGCAAGTGAGGTGGTGAAGATGTCAGCCAGCACCTCACAGAGCTGGTCCGCACATTCCTTCAGAACTTTCCCTGGGATGTTGTCTGGTCCGGTTGCTTTATGAGGATTAATCTTTCTGAGACTGCCTCTCACTTCTGCTGCGGACTTACACTTCCTAATAGCATTTGCTGTTGATATTATATGTTCAATTTACTTCGCACACTAAACGTGTTCTGCAGCACACGCCTAAATAATTGAAGTGGCACTTTCGGCCGCCTTGGTCTCTTGTCCGGCTTGTAATAAACCTACAAGGTGCTGACAGAGAAAGGATCTTATTATTGCCATCTGGTGCCCTTGTGGACCTAGATAATCAGAAATACTATGACTGGTAAAAGAAACATTCTCTAAATGCAGTTATTTCCCCTTCATCTTTGAAAGTTTTTATCAAACCACCTCTTTCTTTGTGCATCATTTCATTTACCGGTATATTAAAAGCCACTTACTTTATAGTGTATTAGAAATGGACTAACACACATATAGGCTAACAGCTGGGTGAATCTGAATGCATTAAATAAAAACACAATCCTCAGTTTTAGTGTTTGTGCATCAGCTTGGGACTGTTCTGTTCATAACTGACACCGTACAGCTGCAATAGTCTGTTTTATTTGAAATGGTTTCACAAATGGCATTTTTGTACCCTTTTTGCTCCAGGCGCTCTGCAAACATGCATCATCTCCTGTTCTATAAAATGCATTTATGACAGATCTTTGTGAAATACATGCAGCTGAGGGCGTCAGGTTTTCATTTCACTTGACCTGTGTTTCTTTGAGCTGTGAGGCTGGATACTAAACAGACAGAGAAAATATTAAAATGACATTAATATTCTCCTTTGGAATCAATCAAATGGATAATACATGTATGATTTATTTTTATTATCAAATTGTATAGATTAAAAACTTATATTTTTTGCCATTTATAGCAGTGCTAAGTAGGTTTTTGAATTACTGGTACTTCTTCAAGATTTTGGGCTATTAGGAAACTTTCTCCACAATATGCTGGCATCTTTGATTATGTAGCTTTTTTATTTGTTGGTCATTTCTGCTTTCTGCTGAAGAAACATTCCTTACAAACAGGTGAAATATTTAAGACAATTTAAAGCTCCTTCTGTGATGCTTAAATATTTCTCACTGGTTGTGCTTTCCTACAAATTAATCTTCTGAATCTAAACAAGTAATAATAATAATAATAATAATAATGAATTCAATTTATAACGCACTTTTCATTAATGAAAATCTCAAAGTGCTACAAAGTGCAACAGAATTAAATGTCAATAAAACAAGTAATAAAACAAGTAAAATCAATAACAGTATCAACTAAGATCAAAAGTAGAATCATGAGGAGGTAGAGTATGCTCGGTTGAAAAGAAAGGTCTTCAAGCCGCTCTTAAAGTCAACCACAGACTGTGGGGCTCTCAGACAGTCAGGAAGAGAGTTCCACAGGCGGGGGGCAGCCACACTGAAAGCCCGGTCTCCCATGGTCCTTAATTTGGTTCTCGGAATGTGAAGGAGATTACTGTTCTGTAAGTCTTTGTTTATTAATGAAAGCTCATGTTGTGCTACAGTCAACAAATAAACCCAATTTATTTCTTGCTTCAAGCTTTTATTCAGTTTAACAGACAAAAAATCCAAACATTTACATCCACAAATGTAATATCAGACAGAAATTACCCTGACTCAGATATGTGTTTTGTGTAGACTCGTGTATGCTGCCGGTGTTATCACTTCCCATAATCGCCGAGTTTAGGTTTATTACTTCAACACTGAGTAAATTGAATTTCTCTGCACTGATGAAATTCAAGGATGAATAAATCCTGTTGTTTGGTGCAGGTTGCCTTGAGGATCCGACCCCTGAGTGATGCCGAACAGGAGGAGGGGGCCACCATTGTGGCCCACAGAGTGGATGACCAGGTGAGATTGCCATCCTTTCTGTGCTTATCTGTGTGTGTGTGTGTGTATGTGTGTGTGTGTGTGTGTGTGTGTGCTCAAGTGACTGATGGGGTCAGTTTGTGTTTGTGGGAGAAAGCTGTTGTCTTTGTTTTCATATCCTCCCTGCCTGACACGAGCCTGCAGAGATAAGGTATCTGCAGGGACCTCGGTAATGGCAGTAGCTCTTTTTAAAACTTGTTTGGAAAGCTCAAATGTCACATTCAATTTGTGAGTGACTGCCGGATGAGTCAGAACTGAGAGGGACCTTTTATAACAACTGGAATAAAGGAAATTATTCAATGAGCCAACACCTGAATGGTTTGCTGCTGTGAATGTTTGGGGTTAATTTCATGTCGGCAACTGCAGAAGTTTGGAGGATTTCTAATGTGATGATGGTTCAGTGCATGAACAGATGGTTACAACTTGGACTACATTTGGTTATTATTTAATTTTATTATTATTATATTTGATGGGAGTGATAATTATTTGCCATTTATGACTAATAAGATCAGAATAAGTTTTATTATCATTGTACCGTAATACAGTGAGATTATGCTTGTACAGTTGTCTGAAAGATGGGCTGCGTACACTTTCCTGCTGCTACTGGAGCGCAGCCCCTTATCCCTTTTCAGAATATTTTTCAGAGATAGAAAAGGGGAAAGGCCACGAGGAGAGGATAGTGGTATTACAAAAAAAAAAGATCTCTTCACATCTTGTCCCATATCAGAACACGATTTAAGACGTCAAAAAACTCTACCAGCAGCACATTTATAAACCCATTACATATACATTTGATGGCAAGACGGTGAGATTTGTCCATGAAGCACTTCTAGACCATAGTCCTGATAAGATGTTCGTGTCAGCCGGTGCAGCTCTGATAAGCCTTCACAAAAGTTGTTGTGGTAGGGGTGCAATAGACAAAACTTTTCCTTAGTTTACACATATCCCAGGAGAAATTTGATAATTGGCCCTGCCTTCGAGGCCAAATGGGGGAGTCAGATTCAGATAAGCCACAAGTTTAGATTTTTTTTCAGGCAGACTTGTTTGTTTCTTGTCAGCCTTGAGTCCCGCTGGTACTTTCGATCGAAAAGGGCTAGATTTGTGGGCATTCCACTGGTCCGTGCTTACGAGCCTCCTCCAAGCCTCCTCCAAGGTAATCTCCAACATGCTGGTGAGTTCCAGAAGTGGCAGATGGCCTGTGATTCTCACAAATCGCTTCCATCTTACGGTTTAGTTCATACACCAGCTGATAAGATGCAGCATTCTGAAATTTTGAGGTAAAACTTTTGTTAAAGCGCAGGTCCAACAGTAAATGCTGTAAAAAATTATTATTTTTTTTCTCTCTTTTGTTTTCTGTTGTTTATTGTTTGTTTGTTTGTTTATTGTTTAAGGAAATTCTACCACTGCTGTTCATTGTTCTTTAGTTTTCGCAGGTCGCTTTCGTAAATGAGCCCATGAGGTTCAAAAGATTTACCTGACTAAATAAAGGTTGAATGAATGAATGAAAAAATCTGAGATTCAGTTTTAGTTAAATTAATCTTCAACTTGTATTTATTTGAATTTTTGTGGAGATTTTTTGCTTTTGGTATTTGTTTTTGCACTTTTTTGCTTTCCTGTGATGCAAAAGAGCAAATAGATTCTAAGAAAGTCAGTCATACATCTGATAATTATACGGATACTACGGTACTTATCTTTTGTTGACAAGTGAATTGCTGCACCATATATTATATTATACTGAAATAGTATATCCTACATGTATTTACATACGGTAATATGTTACCATGTGGTTTGAGAAGAACTTACCATATGTGTAAGCTCCAGGAGGGCCATATTTACCACTAGCATTTTACTTCCAACTGGTCCCCCTTGGAGACCATTTAGCAGGATGTGGAATGATGATGAAGGCACTGCAGAGGCTAATGAGCATCGTGACTGAGAACCCACAGAGGTGTTTCCTCTCTCAGCGTAGGCTCATTTAAACATTCGTGTGCCTGCTAATGGTGGGAAGCTTTTCCTAACCAAGACATCGGAAAAGTAAGAAACACTCTCAGTGACACAGTTTTTCTTTTGTTATAAGTGACAAGTGCTGGATGAAAAGGTGTTAGCTGTGTTGTAGGGTGTGAATATTGGTGTTTGTCCATGCTAATCCATCATGTTAGGATCTGACTTGTTTGTCAGAAGATGTAATTTAATTACACCGGCTCTTAGGTACAACATCAGCACTTGTCTGCCATGACATCATCAAAACAAGCTTGGACTCAAGGGGATTAGAGCATAACAACAGGAAGGTACCGGTAGTTATGGTGCCGACACAAGTCCCATAGCCAGGCTTTGTTATTGTCGTCACCTCGACTACAACTCAGCCAGAATACAGGTTTTGTGTCTTCAATGCGACTCGCTGCATTGTGTTGATTTTATTTCTAATGAGCACAGTCTTGTGTAAAGTTTCTACAGAGAGCTTCATATACAATATGTAGTAGTAGGGTCTGTGATACATGGTTATATCACATCCGCTCAGGCACGTTTACCGTAAAGGATTAGTAGAGCTTAAAAAGTACACTTGTTGTGACAGGAGGATTTAGGGAATCTTTTTTTTTTTTTAACCTATGGGTTTAACTGGGCTGTCCTCACCTGAATAGAGGTAGGTGAGGGAGTTTTCATCAACATGAGGATGCGATGGCATAGCGCTGGACGATCTGTTTACCTCCTCAGCAGACAACACTTGCAAAACTATGCACACAGTTTCTCCACAAACTGTACCTTTCTAAACTCAAACTTACAAGACACGTAGTAATTACTTTGTTTGTGAGACAGCGGACGTGAGGACTATACGGCTCAGACAGATTAGGCTACTGATGGCTGACTTGGCTGACAGGATGGGAGTAGTCAAATCTCGCTGTCCTGGCAGAAAGCAGACTACTCAAAGCTGGCTAAGTCTGTGGAGATGAGCTCAGCGGATTGGTTTAAACTCAGATTAAAACCCTTAGCCACCTGCTTTTTATCTCCCTTTATTGTTCTCTCCTCACTGGACAAGTCGAAGGGGTCTCACCCTCAATGGGTTTGAGGTAGTACTATGACCGCTGGTGAGGTGGGGTTATGAATAAGACGACTCAGGTGTTACTACCTGAGGAACAAGTAGAATCATACATTTAATTAATTTTAATGAGTTTTGTATTATTGATTGTTTTTAATGCTTCTTTCACTTGCTTTTTATTGTTAGTTTTTGTTTTGTATTGTTCTCCCCTCTTTTTACCCCATCTGGCACTTGCCAGGCCGACAATAAGAAACTGTTCTTAGTTTATTTCCTGGTACATTGAAGGTTAAAAATATAAAAGAAAATTACTTTGTAACTAGAAAAATTGCATTTCCTGTAAAAATCCAGTGTAACTTAGGGCCAGTTTACACGGCGCGTATTTTGAGTGTAACCGCTACTTTTTCTTTGCGACTTTGCTTATCGCCTACACGACGCTGCTGGCCCCCCTCGATGACACCGATACTTTTCTGACCCTGCTCTCAAGGTGGAAGTTTTTCGCAGACCCCCCGCTGATAATGTAAACATCTCCCGTGGAGCTTTTGTGTCAACCACATGCGCGCAGCCCGCATGCGCGTGGACAGTCTGACATTTCACGTGTCACGTTGCAAAATATAACAGTTTAACAATAATAAACAGTATTTATGTTGGCGTGGGAGATGTAAATTTATCTGAACTACAGTATCTATCTGGACTCGTTACATTTTTTAAACAGTGCGTAACGTGCTGTGAAAATGAAGACAGCAGGTTTATTTTTTATTTATTTATTTATTTATTCAGCACCAAAGTTTAAACACAAACACTGAGAATTAAACTGAACACACTATTAAAACACGTGAACCGAACTGTAACTATGTTAATGAACTGGACTCGTGCTGTGTGTTCATCTGGACCCATCAGAACCGCCGAACCGTCTGCCTGCTGGAGCGACAGCTTCTCCACCTGGCAGAAATAAATAAATAAATAAATAAAAACTCAGTTGTTGTGTGATCAAAGTAAACACAAGCAAACATTATATTAAGAACGTTGATTTACCTGCTGTAAGTCAGCTGTTTATCACGCTGGAAAGTCCGGTTCTGGTCCACAGTCCACTCAGCGGTTCTGGTTCTGGTCCACAGGCTCAGCGTGTGTGGTGTGCAGCTTGTTAGATGAAGAGAGTCCCACTGACTCAAATCTGTTGACTCTTATCCAAATTCCAGCTTTAACTTGTTGTTAACTTGTTGACAACAACTTGTAGTTAGCTGATTTTAGCCAGAGAGGAAAACAGACAAAGCAGCTGGTCTGTTTACCTCAGGCAGCGCATGCGCAGTAGTGAAGGTTCCAAAAATCACAGCGCCATCTAATGGCCCAGCATGGTAACTACAATGAAATCATGAGGACGGGGGGTGGAGGGGGAGAGAGTCGTATCCACAGAATTCGACCGTGTCAATGCAAAACTTTTCACCTAATTAACATACCCAAAACATCCGTTTCCCCCACACAGTGTCCGTGTAAACAGGGCCTTAGCCTGGCCCTCGCCTTCCTGCACAGCTCCGCTCAATTCTCATTTCCCTTCACTGCACAGTCTGGGACTTGTCCCATAGACAAGGATATCTCCGGTAGATTTTTGACCGGACCAATCAGAGAACAGAAGGCGGAGTTTTGAACGACGTCGACTGACGTCGTCATTCAAAATGGCTGCCGCCACGAAGGAATTTTCAACAAAACAAGGTAAAAAACTATTATTTCTCTGCTGAAAAAAATATATTTCTTAGCTGACGTTATATCAGAAGTGTTCCTGAGCAATCAGAGAGCAGAAGGCGGAGTTTTGAACGATGTCGACTGACGTCGTCATTCAAAATGGCTGCCGCCACGAAGGAATTTTCATCAAAACAAGGTAAAAAACTATTATTTCTCTGCTGATAAAAAATATATTTCTTAGCTGACGTTATATCAGAAGTGTTCCTGAGCTTAACAGTTCCTAAATCAATTCACGAAATGGTCAAATCTGCTGGATTTAAATAGTTTCGGTTTGACATTTTCCAAACAGCCTCGGGTGCGCTACGAAAATAAATGATAAAAAATCGAATTTTATCTCAAATGTTTCATCTAGGCCAACAGTCAGTAAATTAGAGCCATATAATTACACACTGGTGGCAGAAAAAATATCCACCGAGTGGTTTCTGAGCAATTTATCTGATAGCCTGGACCTCGCCAGGCTAAACTAACAAAACTCCGCCTTCTGTTCTCTGATTGGTCCATTCAAAAATCTCCAGGAGAAATCGTTTTCAATGGGAGGAATGCCAGACCCTAGTCCAAAGCGAAGTGAAGGACAAGGGTCTGGTTTCAACCAGGCTAAGTGTAACTGCTTATTGCTAAAGAACTTGCTGAAAAACAACTGTAATTAGCTAATAATAATAATAATTCTTAAATGTAGCTGAAAAGGAAGAACAACCTTAAATTAGCAGACAAAAGCAGAAGGGACACATATTTGCTGAATTAGGCTTGAATCAAAATGAGCACAAAAATATGTTAAATTAACAAAAAAAAAGTTGTAATTAGCACAAAAAAATTGGAAAGGCAGAAAGAAGCTTAAACTACCAGAAGGAGTTGGAAAGAGTTTAAATGAGCTTAAAAAAACGAATTAGCTGAAAAAGCTCAAATTAGCATAGAAACAGCTAAATATTTGCTGAAAATAACTGAAACTGACAGAAATTAGCTGAAAGGAGCACAACAAGCTGAAATTAGCAGAAATAACTTAATTAGGCTGAAAGTCACAGAAATTACCATGAAAAAATGGTATTAAACTGAAAACAGCTGAAATTAGCAAAAAAGAAAATGCTAAAAAAAAAAAAAGTAGAAAAAGCTTAAATTATCAGAAGAAAGCAGAAAGTACATGTTTGCCCAATTAGGCTTAAAGAAGCAGACATGAGCTCAAAAAATGGAAATTAGCTGAAGAAAGCTAATTAGCTTGAAAAAAAAAATGCTGAAAAGTAGCAAAAGATAAAAGGAAACAAATTACCAGACCGAAGTGGAGAGAGCACATTTTTGCTGAATTGGCTGAAAAAAGTTGAATTGAGTGCAAAAAATATGGAAATAGCTGAAAAAGCAAAAATTAGCATACAACAGCTAACTATTAGCTGAAATAGCAGAGCAAGCTGAAAGGAGCATAAGTTTGAAATTAGCAGAAATAAGTTAGAAGAATCACAAAAATGTTGTAGTTAGCAGAAATAATTTGAAAGGATCACAACAGCTGAAAGTACCGGTAGCTGGAAAAAGGTTTAAATTTGTACAAGGAAGCTGAAAAAAGATGAACTAGAACAAAATGTGGAAGGAACAGTATAGGTTGTAAACAGATCTGAAGATCTGGAAGATGTAAAATGAGCTCAATTCATTTTCTGATTATTTTTTTTTTTTTCAGAAATGGCTAAATATTTCAAAAAGCTAAAAAGTTGCACCAATACCAAAAGTCATAGCAGGACTGTACTGCAAGTTTTGATTTATGATTTGTTGAAATAGTTTGAAAATTGTGGGACAAGAATCAAGCCAACAAATGTACGGAAGGAAAAATGGATCACAACAGTGTGCTTCATAAACATTCACACAATAAAACTGTCAGATCAGATGAAACCTTTAATGCTATTAAAATATGTAGCTGCAAAATTACATCAATGTCGGCAACTTTATTTTGACACTTTTATCAATTATGTAAACTTATTGGTGGTAAACAAGTAGCTTGTGTTTACTTCCTAAATGGATCGCGCTTGAGAACAAACTTAATTTTGGCCTTTAAGGACTCAGACGGCATTTTCTTTTCACCTTAATTATAAAAGGCCACGAGAGGTAAGAAGTGGCTCCTTAAGAGGCTGACAGCAGAGCTAACTTTAGCCCTTTAAGGATATAGATAGTCCGTCAGTCTTGTTAATGAGACACCTGATAGGACTGGGTTATCCCACCACCAGGTTCTCCTCAAATTACAAAAACTTATGTATAGGTTTTCTTTTTGTCCCCCGTCGCACAAAGAAGAGGGGAAGTGGAAATACCCTTCCTCTGTATTTCATTGTTGCTGACTGCGTTTATGCCTTTTGCTTTTATTCCTTCACATTTAACACAGGGTGGTTTGATTTAGTATTTCATTGTTTCTAATCATGTTTCATGTTTTTATGCTTTGCTATGCACCATTTATGGTGGGGATGGCGTGCTGTTGACCTCAACTCGGGATGTTGTGAGTCGGTGGGCGGAATACTTCGAAGACCTCCTCAATCCTACTGGCACGTCTTCCACTGAGGAAGCGGAGCCTGGGGACTTTGGGTCGGGCTCTCCAATCTCTGGTGCTGAGGTCACCGAGGTGGTTAAAAAGCTCCGCGGTGGCAGGGCTCCGGGGGTGGATGAGATTCGCCCTGAGTTCCTTAGGGCTCTGGATGTTGTGGGGTTGTGTTGGCTTACGCGACTCTGCAATATCGCGTGGACATCGGGGGCAGTTCCCTTGGATTGGCAGACTGGGGTGGTGGTTCCCCTATTCAAAAAGGGGGACCGTAGGGTGTGTTCCAACTATAGGGGGATCACACTCTTAAGCCTCCCTGGTAAGGTCTATTCAGGGGTTCTGGAGAGGAGGGTCCGTCGGATAGTCGAACCTCGGATTCAGGAGGAGCAATGTGGTTTTCGTGCTGGTCGTGGAACACTGGACCAGCTCTACACCCTCAGCAGGGTCCTGGAGGGTGCGTGGGAGTTTGCCCAACCAGTTTACATGTGCTTTGTGGACTTGGAAAAGGCATTCGACCGCGTCCCTCGGGGGGTTCTGTGGGGGGTACTCCGGGAGTATGGGGTACCAGGCCCATTGATATGGGCTGTTAGGTCCCTGTACGACCGGTGTCAGAGCTTGGTCCGCATTGCTGGCAGTAAGTCAGGCTCGTTTCCAGTGAGAGTTGGACTCCGCCAAGGTTGCCCTTTGTCACCGATTCTGTTCATAACTTTTATGGACAGAATTTCTAGGCGCAGCCAAGGTGTTGAGAGGATCCGTTTTGGTGGCCTTAGAATCGCTTCTCTGTTTTTTGCAGATGATGTGGTCCTATTGGCTTCATCAGATCGTGATCTACAGCTTTCGCTGGAGCGGTTTGCAGCCGAGTGTGATGCGGCCGGGATGAGGATCAGTTCCTCCAAATCCGAGGCCATGGTCTTGAGCCGGAAAAGGGTAGCATGCCCTCTCCGGGTCGGGGAGGAGGTCCTGCCCCAAGTGGAGGAGTTTAAGTATCTCGGGGTCTTGTTCACGAATGAGGGAAAACTGGAGCGTGAGATCGATAGGCGGATAGGTGCAGCATCCGCAGTGAAGCGGGCGCTGTACCGGTCTGTCGTGGTGAAGAGAGAGCTGAGTCGAAAGGCAAAGCTCTCAATTTACCGATCGATCTACGTTCCCACCCTCATCTATGGTCATGAGCTTTGGGTTATGACCGAAAGAACGAGATCTCGGATACAAGCGGCTGAAATGAGTTTTCTCCGCAGGGTGTCTGGACTCTCCCTTAGAGATAGGGTGAGAAGCTCAGTCATCCGGGAGGGACTCGGAGTAGAGCCGCTGCTTCTCCACATCGAGAGGAGCCAGTTGAGGTGGCTCGGGCATCTGGTTAGGATGCCTCCTGGACGCCTCCCTGGTGAGGTGTTCCGGGCATGTCCCACCGGGAGGAGACCCAGAGGAAGACCCAGGACACGCTGGAGGGACTATGTTTCTCGGCTGGCCTGGGAACGCCTTGGGATTCCCCCAGAGGAGCTGCTTCAAGTGGCTGGGGAGAGGGAAGTCTGGACCTCCCTACTTAGGCTGCTACCCCCGCGACCCGACCCCGGATAAGCGGACGAAAATGGATGGATGGTTTTTATGCTTTTATTCCTGATGCTTGTTGTTTTTATTTGATGCTGTGATCTTTTTGTTAAGCACTTTGGTAACAGTTACTGTTTTAAATGTGCTATATAAATAAATTTGACTTGACTGTCTGTGTTGTGAGCGTGATAACTTGAAAAATAAATTTGATACAAATTTCCATTGTTCTGTGTGGCTGCATAGGCGAAGGAAAGGTCACTATCTAAAAACTGGGTTGCCACGTCAAAATCCAAGATGGCCACCACCAGAATCTAATCAGGCTACCCTGATCATTGTAGATAACAATGCTTTCTAGTTTGTACTGCATATTGCTTAAATTATGGCACTTTATTGGGGTGGCTGAAGATTTAAAGCCACCCTTGACCAGCCCCTGCATCCAACATTGTGCCTGGTGTGGGTAAATTGCTCCCTCCACTCGTCAGGATCCATCAAGCAAAATAAATAAATAAATAAACTACCCCTGTTCCTTTACGCTGTGTAACTCCTACTCACTTGAATATTGAACCAAAAACAATATCTTTCCCTGCTCAGTTGCAGTCTAGAAAAAATAATATTGTAAACCATAAACACTCACTACTCAAATCCATCCGTGGTGGAGGATATTGTCATTCTGCTTGATTTTGGTGAAAAGTAGCTCCTTTTTTTAATCATTGTTCTTCAACAGAAACAGTTCCTGATTCTTTTCTGATTACAGTTATACCATCAGTGCTCTAATCGAGCATGTTTGTATACAGATATATGTAAGACTGTTCTTAAATCTATTTGCTCTTATTGTGAAAGACATGTCTCACTCACACCTCAAACTTGTTAATCATGTTGTCAGCGGGGTTCACAGAGAGGAATGCTTTATAGCGAGACCTTGTCTCCATGGAGACGACTAGACAAAAGCCTGGGTCATATTGGTTTTTGTTTGTTCTTTCTTTAGTCTTGGTCCACATACGAGAAACGAGAAAACAAGTTTTTGTTTTTCTTGTTTCTGTTGTCTCATTTTTGTGTCCGGAGGCAAATCGGTTATAATCAATGCACTGATCGGTTGTTAAACTTGACTTCGTTATGCAACCTGGACTGAAAAATACATGGTATTACAAAGTATTGATGGGGGCTCTTCTCAGTCAATATTTAAGCTGTTAATGCAGGCAGCACTCTACTTGAAAGTCCTTTTTAAACAAGAGGAGCAACGACTAAAATAATTCCCCAGGTGTATTTATTATTAACTATATACATTCAAGAGTTTTTGTATGAATTTAAAACATTTAAAACAACTTTTGAGGGGTTCAAACGTGTGAATAATTGATTGTTATGCTATGAATTGGTTAATTTTATGCCCTTGAGGAAAACAAAGCAGCTCATCTCAAGTGGTCTGCTAGTGAAGAGATTCAGTTTGCCTTCGTCTTACCAGACTCCATATAAGTACCGGTACTCTTGTTCAGCAAAAGCTACTCTATTGAAAATGTTTTGCTAGTTTTTTGATACTTTGTTAAAAAAAGGAAGAAAAAAAATCTTTTGTTTTTTTCTCTCTTTTTGTTTTCTATTGTTTATTGTTTGTTTGTTTATTGTTTATTGAAATTCTATCACTGCTGTTCATTGTTCTTTAGTTTTAGCAGGTCGCTTTCGTAAATGAGCCCATGAGGTTCAAAAGATTTACCTGACTAAATAAAGGTTGAATGAAAAAAAAAACCTAAATCAAACAAAGCTTTGCCCTCAAAACACTAGCTACCTTCCCTTATGATGTTTTTCTACTACATTAGGGCTTAGTGTATTACTAGTTGATGTTTTTCTTAGTTAATCCTAGATGTTATTACTGTTTTTCTCTTGCATTTGTTGTTGGATGTAACTGGGACCCTGTGTACATNTGACTATTGTAATGCTTTGTATGTTGGTATTAATCAATCCTCCATCTCCCGTTTACAGCTTGTACAGAACTCTGCCGCGCGCTTTTTGACCAACACACGAAAATATGAACACATCACTCCTGTCCTGTCCTCTCTACACTGGCTCCCGGTTCAGTTCAGGATACAGTTCAAGCTGCTGCTGTTTGTTTTCAAAGCTCTGAATGGACTTGCTCCTCTGTACATCTCAGAACTTTTGAAAGTCCATCAGCCCGGCAGAGATTTACGCTCTGCCAGTCAACACCTGCTGGAGGTGCCTCGCTCAAGGTACAAACAATGGGGAGACCGGTCATTTTCTGTTGCCGGCCCAAAAGCCTGGAACAGTCTCCCCCTTGAGCTGCGTGCCACCTCTGATCTGACTCTGTTCAAAACCAGACTGAAGACCCACTTGTTCAAAAAAGCTTTCAGTGTGTAACTTTTATTACTTTTGGTATTTTAGTATGTAGCATTTTTATTTCCATTGCCTTCTTTTATTGCTGTTGTTTCTTATTCTATTTTCATTGATTTATTGTTCCAGTTTATTCATCTTTTTATCCTGTTAAGCACCTTGGTCAATGCAAGGCATTGTAGGAAGGTGCTATACAAATAAAGTTTATTATTATTATTATTATTATCACATGTACCACATGCGGTGCAAATGACAATAAAGACTCTCTGACTCTGACTCTGACTTATTGAGTGTACAAGTAGCATGAAACATCAGCACTGAGCAGTTTTCTTTTAATACATATGCACCTATGCTTTTTTTATGTAACTTATTAATTGCCCAGTTATTTTTAGTCTAAAAGTGACTAAATGTCAAACAATAGCTTAATAAAAATCTGGTGAGAACTAAATCAGTAGGCCTGTCGAGATAAACAATAAATCAATTAATCACATGATAAGTAAAAATGATCAACCTCATTTCTTATTCTATTTTCATTGATTTATTGTTGTACTGTCAACAATACAGTTGTTGACAGTACCCTCAATCTTCCTTGTTTTCACACCTTTGACCTTCATCCCGACACGGATGGGAGAGGCCGCGCTGAAAGAACATAATGTGATATAATGTCTCATGTGGTCTGTGGCAGCAGCTTCACACACTCGCCGCCTTGAGGATGACTGTGTGTACATATTCACGCTGTACTGGTAGAAACTTGTGCAATGTTAATAAAAGTACTCTGACTCTGACTGACTCTGATTTTCATGTACCGGCTTTATCATTTCTTCGTGTCTCTCTCTTACTGAAGACACTGGATGATAAAAGGCTCAACTCCGGTGCTCTTCAATAACACTTCCCTTTCTCTGTTCTCTTTAAAATCCATTTTAGCCATCCAAAATCGTGTTTTCGGATCATTAAAAGCAGCTAAGTTGAGAAACGAAGCTACGAGCTAAGCTAACAGGCCAACCACGAGGGAAAAAAAAAACTCCCATCTTGTTGAAGCTCCAAAATTCAAGGTTGAAATCCGTGCCTTCATGTAAAAATTTATTTTTCTCTAAAAAAAGTAGCTGAGAAGTTGTTGTTTTTTTAAATTAAAAGCTATGTGTGAAAATGCTATGCTAAAGAGCTCAAACCACACCCACTGTGTGCCATTTTGAGAAACAAAACAAAAAGTAGAGACACAGCCCATGTCACGTCAAGGGGCCTCCCTCCCATTTTTCTTAAAGAGACACGCTGCTCGCTCCCTCACTATCCATCCTTCGGTTCAGTCTCATACTGCCATCTGGTGGTCACAAAAGGTACTACACTCAAAACAAACCGGCATTTCTTCTTAAATTTGACAATAATTACTAATTGTCAAATTTAAAACCCTATCATTTATCAGAATAATTTCTGAGACAATTAATCGCCCAGCAAAATGTGTTATTGTGACAGGCCTATACATCAGTGCACATTTTGTATTCCGTCACACAAGACGGGGTGTTTAACTAGTCTCTGTCCTGACAAGAAAGGGAACAAGAATACAAATACCTGCGTCTTCTCTGAAAATTTGACCCCAGAGACAGAGCTGCATTATGAATATGGTTTAAAATGGCAACATTAGTATTTAACTCAGGAAAGCAAACTTTCATATTCTTAAACTGGAGCAAGTGCATCTTTGGTCAAAAACTGGGTTAAGATGTCAATCTAAAAGAACTGTGTTTCAGAGAAGTAGATAATCCTTCCTTTCCTCCTGTCTTGGACTCAACCTCCGTTTTGTTGTCCAATGGATTCTCTGGCATGCTCCACTGATCCTCTTCCCTACCTTTATATCAATGGCCGCTGTAAGCGCTTCTGTCTGTGTGGGATTCTGCTGTCAGTGCCCTCTCTGCTTTAAAACTCTTGATTGCAATGTGAGGGCAAGAGAGTGGCAGCTCATCTCAAATGGCTTATGGAGGAGAATAGATGCCTGAGTGGCCCGTTGTTCATCACCAGTTTTCAATAGTTGTGTAAACATGCCGACCGACACCTCAGGGGTTACGGCTGGCTTTCTTTTCTGCACGATGCTGGGTGAAATTAATTTACTAACACATGACAAATAAACATGAAGCTGGAGCAGCTGGGAATAGTTTCCATCATGCTTTGCCCTTAGGCACTTTTTGAGTCATTACATTTCACAATGACGGTGATATGGGGATGGGGACTGCCTCAGGGGGCTTTCTAACCTCATCTTTTTGTTATGTCACATGTTATCAAACTATAACAAGTTATTCATTTTGCAACTATGATATATTTGTGACAAAAACACATCAATTTGCCCACAGCTTTTTTTATAAGGGCTTTTTTTCCTTACAGAATCAGAAGCACAATGTTCCTCAATGCAGCACAATACCTCTTAAGAAGGAAGTACTGTACTGTATCGGTCTTTTGCACGTGACATTACGGCTCGTGTCTTTTTGCACTTCCGGTCGTCATGTTGGGTGGATACCGGTTCATTTAAACAGAGGAAGTCCATGTTAAACACAGTGCGATACAGAACAATAACATCAGCAAAATGCAAACTAAATATAAAAATGAGCAGAAGCCTTATAGAGAGAAACTCAACCTTGAAGCCAGAGAACGTTACATGGTGAAGTTAGCTTCAATTAACAACATTGATCCTTACGAGGTAGCAGCTAAGGCATGGACTTCCTCTGTTTAAATGAACCGGTCTCCACCCAATATGGCGACCGGGAGTGCAAAATGTCACATGTCTGCAAAAGACCGATAGAGCAGCCGCAGGGCCACGTATGGGCCATGTGTGCTAGCCATAAATGGTCTTTAGCATCACTACATCTGTAGTGATGCTAAAGTGCATCACTTTAATAATGTGCATATCAAATTCAGTTGAGAGGTTAAAATAATAAATGTATTCAAACATGATTTGTATAAAGAGTTAAAGCAAGAGTGCTGAAAAGAAACGTATGGGTAATGGAAGAGAAAAAATAATCAAACATGTTTGAAGTTTGAAACTGTGAGATGTTTACAGTAAAAACCCACAGGTCTGCGTTTTCCTGATCTAATGGGAGATAGTCTCTATGGGGACTTTGAATGTAGAATTTGAGTCATAATAACAAGTTGTTTATCTGGTAGAGTTCACCCACGACACTCCCAAAATGATGGCACCTTTTAGAGCTGCAAGCAGTGGAAATCTTTAGGTATAAATACCTAAGCAGGAACGAGCATGACCTGAGCTTTTGATAGAAATTGTACAAATAAGCAATCCCTGCCTACTAGCTCTTGCAATAGTGACAAGAGAGAAGTCCGTCATTATTGAAAGCAGACATGTCTTCTTTTATCACGTTGTGAAGTGTTGGCTGCAAACTAATGTTGATCTGTAAAAGCTGTTGTCTAAATTAATTGCAACAAGAGATAGACCCTTTAAGACATACACATGCATAATTTTAACACCTTTTTCTGAACCCGTCAGGGACCACAGGGAAGTTTTATTCTTCAAATAAGCAAAACAAAATAACGTTACTTGAACAGTATCCTTAACAGGACTGACGTTTTTAAGCACAGCTAATCTGTTTTTAACAAGACAAGATGTATTTTTTCTACATGTTAATCACCAAAGAATACAAGTTCAACTAAATCCATCCATCCATTATCTTTACTGGCTTCTTCCTTTCTGGGTTGTGGGGGTCACTGGTGCCCATATTCAGCCATCACTATGCAAGAGGCGGGGCGCACCCTGCACAGGTCGCAAGTCCATCACAGGGACACATAGAGACAAACGAGACAAACAACCATTCACTCTCTCTCTCTCACCCAGAGAGATTTAGAGTTACCAATCAGCCTAACATGCATGTTTTTGGTCTGTGAGAGGAAACCGGAGTACCCGGAGAAAACCCACACATGCATGGAGAGAACATGCAAACTCTGCCCAGGAACACCAAAGTTCATGCTCCATAATCCAGGTAGAGATCCAACAATGTTTAGTGAGGTCATACCAGTCTCAAAAAAGTCCCCAACCCGGATTTGAGCCGACAGCCTTATTGCTGAGATGCGACTGCACCACTGTGCCGCCTACTTCAACTCAATGCTAACAACATTTGATCCCACAAAAATAAAGTTCACAAGGTCATCTACACTCAATTTGTCTTTGACTGGGAAGGCTGAATGGCAAATCAATGGTGAACATGGTAATAATTTCATTTATTGATAATAATGTTGTAATACGACACTGTGCAGCAACATTAACTTTATGCAGTGAGTTGCCACAGGAACCTGCAAACATTCAGCGTGTGATGAAAATGCATAAATATCTTTTTTATGTCCGGTCCTGGTGATTGGCTGCCAAGTCTGTTTTACACCTCTGACATTTGCACCATATAGAGATCAGTAAATGTTGTGGTGGTATTTATCTTGGAGAATAGCTGTTACCTTAGAAATAAACTGCAGACTTTAAGAATGCATTGCCTAGTAAAATAGATATATTACATTTATAGAAGTTGTCCTCAACCTGTTTTGAAGTGATGAATCAACTCCTCGTCCCCCAACAGAGTTCAGAGTTTCAGGTTTTAGTCATCTAGCTGACACAAAGGAAGCCTAAATGTTAAATTTGTTCTGTAGTGTGTTTTATAGATGTTTTTCCATCTTTATTTTCATTCTAAGTCTGTAATTCCATACTTAAAAAATAAAAAGAGTGGACATGTTCCCAAGATATTTAAATATGACCACAAATTTTAGTTTTTCGATTGGCATCTACTGACTTAAACAGCTAATATATTTTCTTTTGTGTAATTCTTAATTTTATCATCGTTCACTGTATGTTCTAATCCAAATCCTGTGAAAAGTTTATTGTACTGCACAGCAGGAAAAGTCTGGAAGTAGTAATGTTTTTTTGTGTGTATGTTTCACACTGACATCTTTCCTTCTGTCATTTGAGATGATGGTAAAATGGACCAAAAAGCTTGACAATAACATGCTGTACACCATTTTGCTATTACTGTTATTGTGAACATGGGTGTGACGTTAACTTGACTCTGCGCTGAATGGATTCTTGAACAGCTTGTTGCTGTCTCCATCTGAACAGATAAAGGCTGTTAATGGGTTCATCATGTATTTCCCCCCTCTGCTCCAGGTCTATTACATTTAACAGAAGATAGCCTTTTACTGTGGGTTAAATAAACAATAATGATTATAGGTGACCACGTCAATAAAATAGTTCAAATGTTAAAATGTCACATTTATTTCTTTCCAATTTAACTTTTTCTCTACAAATTATATAATTGATTGAACAATGTGGGCAAGCTTTGACTTTCTTTAGTTGATCTATGACAATGGAATTGGGACAGTTGGGTCACATATTTAAAATACACGTTAGCTGTCCAGTAAGTTAATAAATTACCTTAATCAGTCAGAGAAAAAAAAATGTTGTGTTTAATAAAGCCATCGTTCACTGGCTCTCGTCTCCACTAATGTATATTTTATATACCAATGACTGAAAGAGACCACATCACGAGGTTTTACTTGAAATTTGCAGATGATCCTGGTATAGTCAGTCTGCAAAAGGATAAAGGTGTCAGCCATGGGTCAGTTGTGACTTTGTTAGATTGTGTGACAGCCACGTCCTCCAGTTAAATGCCCAGAAAACTAAAGACATGGTTATCGATTTTGGGAAGACAATAAACAACAAACCCCCTCTCTCTACAATAATCAGGAGATCAACTGTGGAGGTTGTTAAATCCTACAAGTACCTTGGGACAGAGACTGATATATAAAACTAATCCATGACCAGGATGTTGCTGCAATCTTCAAAACAATGCAGAGAATATTTTCCTTTTCAGACTGAACTCTTAATGCCTTAGGTCCAAGCCACCCTGTCTTTGGGTGGCTTGACCCAGAAGCAGGGTGGGTGTCATCCAATTAAAGATTTGGAAATTTAATAACCAACCACTGCACTGTGCCAAAGTGTCCTTGGACAAGACTCTGTATCAGTGTATAAGGTTACATTCACGTCAGGCAAACGCAGCAGATTTTCAGATGTTTTCTTGACAGTGAATGTGACAAACCCTTTTTTTTTTTTTCGACCTGGTCTTTTTCATATGTTTTCCTAAATTGAATACATAGCTGATGTTTTTCAAAGTGACCGCAGTCTGAATGGTCATGTCACATTTAATCTAACTTTTATGTCATTGAGATGGGGGATGCACGATCTAAGAATTAATATTTATACCAACTTCATGCAGTTTAAATCTTGGAACTACTGTAATGTCTTCAGCTACAAAACACAATTCCAGTTGCTCCATTTTTGTCCTTAAAATTTCCCATGTCCTGGATGGCTGAGAATCTACATCGAATACTAACGTTGGTGTCGGACTGTACTGTATTGATGCTAACGTGATGGGATCGATACTTGAGTTTGTTTCTACCTTCAGTACGTCTGTGCCATTCCAGAAATACAGTACAATGCTGTTCCGGAGGAGCCATTAAGAAGCAAGTTTAAATATAAACACCGGACCAGACAAACACGTCAGATCTGATTGCACAACAACTTCAGAATTGGTGCGCACACACTAACATACTGTATGTATCATCCATATTTACTTTCTTTAACAAAGCGTGCATCATGTGACTTCAGGTTTTCACCAAAACATCACCAAATTTCCTTTTTGAGACGCAACAAAGCTGAACTCTGAAGTTCATCACCTGCCAGCTCAAATGGCCAGTCTGTTCTTTGATGAACTAAATACAGCTTTAGGCTGTACCTATTCCCTGTGTAGGTGTTGGAGAGTGTATGTTTTTGTATTTAGGTAATTGATGATTACCCTAGTTTGTGTGTTATAGCCAATCTCCGGCCTCTGACCTTTTTTCTTTACACCGTCCTACAGCGTCCAGTTACTGAGCTGTCCTTCCATATGGTGGACATCAGTTGTTTCTGATGAGGAGATCAGAAGATTAGGTGCTTTAACCAACATAATTTCCTCTTCCAAATGGTTCATAAGTAGATTTTAAACAACTGAGTTCTAAATGTTGTTTTATGATGTAAAAAACTGTCTAAAACAAACAAGGGGGAAAAATGCTCCTATTTCTTGATCTTTCTTGTTGCATAGCTCAAGAGATAGGAAGTCCAACTGTGTCTAGTATTGAGTGTCTTGAGTCGGAATTAGAAACAACCTTGTTCTGACGACATCGATTTGGCACTTGTTTGTGACAGCCAGACGACTTACGTCACCTTCACCTGAAGAGCTGACCTTGCTATCAGGCACACTGTATCAGGTGCACTGTGGTCCAACAGACACCTGCAATCGTGGAGAGCCCCTGAAATGAGATATTCAGGGGCATTGTCGGGGTGCAGAGGGCAGCGCTCGAGGGCTTCGATCAGATAACCAGCTGCAATTGTGCCTGCTTGGATTTTCCGTAGCTTTTGGTTGCATTTCTGAAAGGGCAGCTTGAAAGGTTGCCCCGTTAAGGTCACTGCTTGAACCTGATTGCTGTTTGCTGTGATCTTGATCCTTTGTTCTTTATCGTTATCTTAACACAGCACTCTTACACATCTGCTGTCATGGTAATATAAAGCAATACTGTACAGTGAAATACATAAAGCAGGAACAGTTTCTCACACACATTCATAATTTTGTTATATTGGGAGTGAATTGAATATCTTCTTAACACACCAAAGGGGGGAAAAAAAATGCTAAAGTGTGTATAATTGAAAGAAATGTATTGGTGTAAAAGAAAAAAATTGTAAAAAAAAAAAAGTGGTAATTGCTGATTCATTAGAGATGGATATCCACATGGAAATGAAAGGAGGCTGTGAGGGACGAAATGTGGATCGGTCTTTTCATGCTTATGACTCATAGCTAGTCGGCAGGGCCAAATAACATTTGTCTTTTATCTAAAGTCACATTATGACTGAAGAAGCAATTCAAAACTATCTACAGTACAAGATGCACTCATTTTTTTAACTGTGTCTCACATTGGGTGCTTCTAAATTATGGGTGACACATTGGAAGATGTTGTATTTTGCATTTCTATGCATATTTGTGTATAAGGTCCTGCGATTTCTATACAAATTAAACACTATTGAATTAATCTAAAAAAGCTAAGTCTGGTCCTCTGGACATTCAAAAAAACTGTAGAAACGTTTTGTCTTTCGTCCGAAAGACTTCCTCAGTCTGAGAAGCTTTATTCAGCTCAGTCTTATAAATAGCACCCTCTCACAGTGGATCAACCACTTTGCTGGTTGCATCAGTGTACTATTGAATTAAAATAACACATTTATGGATTGTAAATATGCTTCCATGGCAACTGCTTTGTCGCAAACTCTTTAAATGATTAAAAGAAGACGGGGTCTCCGTGGAAAAACTAAAATGCAGAGATTTACATCCGAGTTAAAACGTGACACGTGGACAAAACACTGCCTTTAATCTTTGCATTGCATTCATAGTCAACCCTTTAAGGGAAAAACAACATGGCAGTTGAAGGCAGCACCATAAAGAGGAATGTAAACAATAAAACTTGACATCTTTACATTGCTGTGTGACAGATTGGCTCTATCGCTCCGATTCAGACCCCCTCTGAGGGTTTTTGTTTAAAAATAGTCCTCCATCTGTTAAAACTTGAGCTGTCGTGCAGTTTTTACCTCTTTAGATTACATTGTGTTTGATTTTTTAAAAGTCTGATTAGCCAGTTGTTGATTTATTTGCTTAAGCATTCACCTTTTTGTTGATTTTACTGTATTTGTAGATGTAACAGATTTTGATTGGTTTTACTTGATGATGGTGAGCCCAAATTAAAACCTGCGGATTTTCATGAACGCACAACTAAGAAACTGAAATACAACTTAATTTCTAGTCTGATGTTTTGCAGCAACAGTGACAGCTGGTTTACAATCAGCAACTTAAAATGCCTCATTAGTCACTTCATTATGTGTACTGACCCTGTGTCTGTAAAAATGTCCCTACATCTGCTGACTTTTGTTGCCGGAGTTGGCAGTGTTTGCTGCTTGGCACACAGCGCTGGAGGGAGTCGGAGAAAACCACTCAGCGCTGACTGACTTGAGAAACTGCACCACGTCCAGGCTTTGAATTATGGATCTGCAGAGGGAGAGAACAATCAGCAAGACGGCCAACCAAGTGATGCCCGCTGCTTTAATGAGCAGCAGCAGGTGCTGTTGATCAGCCAGGAAAGACACGGGCCGTGGCGCTCCACTGCACCCCGCTGCTTTTTTATGGTGTTTTGAAAACTCCATCACACCAATTGGTTTCATGTCAATGCATAAGCAAGCTGTTGTTTGACTTCAGCTTCTTACAAGGGTATGAATATTTTAGGAGCTTCTTTTTTCTGAGCCACTGAGTCTAAATGCATGCTGTGGTCATATTGTTTTTGTATGGCCCTGGGGTCAAATTGTATAGAGTCACTCATGACGTGGATCCAAATGAAAAGTGGGTGCAGTAGATGATGGTCATTGTGACAGATGACAGCATGAATAAATGGTTAAAATTAGGCCTGTCACGATAACAAATTTTGCTGGGCGATTAATTGCCTCAGAAATTATTGCAATAAATGAAAATATTGTTTGAAATTTGACAATGATTAGTAGTTATTGTCAAATTTAAGAAGAAATGTTGGTTAATTTGTTTTGAGTGTAGTACCTTTTTTCAACCACCGGACAGCAGTATAAGACTGTTCGAACCGAAAGATGGGTAGAGGGAGCGAGCAACGTGTCGCTTTTAAGAAAAATGGGAGGGAGGCTCCTTGATGTGACATGGGCTGTCTCTCCTTCCTTTTTTCGGTTCTCAGAATGGCGGACACTCGGTGTGGTTTGAGCTCTTTAGCATAGCATTTGTCACACAAAGCTTTTAATAAAAATCAGTAAATGAGTTCTCAGCTTCTTTTTGCAGAGAAAAACAACTTTTTACACGAAGGCACAAGTTTCAACTGTAAATTTTGGAGCTTCGACAAGATGGAGGTTTTTCCCCCAAGGTTGGCCTGTTAGCTTAGCTTCTTAGCTTAGTTGCTTTTAATGATCCAAAAATGCGATTTTGAACGGTTAAAACAGATTTTAAAGAGAAAGGGAGGGGTCAGTGAAGAGCACCAGAGTTTAGCCTTTTTGTCATCCAGTGTCTTCAGTAGAAAGAGAGAGACACAAAGAAACGATAAAGCTGATAAATGAAAATGAGGTTGGTCATTTTCATTTATCATGTGATTAATCGATTTATTGGTTATCACGACAGGCCTAGTTAAAATAACATTCTAGTCACAGCGTCTTTGAACCAGAAAATGACTTTCTTTTTCATGCTTATTACCAACTTCTTTGAGCTTCTGGTTTGGTTGTAGCACAGTTTATTTTTATGACGATTATCCATCAGATAATTGGCAATAAATAAAAAGGGATGATTGGCAGCAACTATCATCAACCTTAAGCACTGATTGTTCTCGATCTTTGAGAGATTATGCTCTACATGCAAGAACCCACTGATGATTGAAGTGTAGGTGAATCTGTTAAATGTTCCTCTCCCAGGTGCACCAACTCTCTGTTGGTGCACCTGGGAGAGGACGCTGGCGTGATGTTGTGATGTTCGCCGCTTCTCCGCTGAAAAGTTGTTTTACTGTTGCTATTTTTTATTTTTTGGACATTTATCTGGACTTTTTTGTTCAGTGGTTTTTTAATCAAGGACTTTACGGACAGCTTGGCTAGTACTTCCTAACCGGAATATTGGGCTGTCTGCCTCCTGTCAAACTCCAGCACAAACCTTGCACAAACTTTGCTTGGAGAACTACGTGGCTGCAGTTTTTGTTTTGCTTACCTGCTGCTTCTGTCAACCTCCTGTGTCGTCTGGACCGTTCTGGACTTTCTCCTGTGCTCCTCTTCAAGTTATGCTCATTCAAGTTACATCTCACTGCTTCTTGTTTATTTCTCTCGGAGCCGTGGGTCTGCTGTTAGCGGCTAGCTCTGTGCTAGCTTCCCCCGGCTTGGCTGGTGTGATGTTGACCTACTCCGCTTCGCAGCTGCTTGGACTTAACAACTGCTCCATTCCACCTTCTGTTTCCATCATCAAACAACTGGGACTTCTGCGTAGACCTCGTTACATCCATAGAGGCTCTCGAAAGAAATCCGTTTATTCTCGCTCTGAATTGATTCCGTCCGGGAGACGTGTCGCACCTCAACTACGTCATCAGAACGCTGCGTCTGTAGTCCCTTGTAGTCCGCAGCGCACGAGGTGGCAAGGAAAACGTGGAGTGGACTTCAGTCTGCTTAAACCGGTTCAAAAAGCTCCTACACCAACTAGCATTAAAATAGAACTTTTCAATGTACAATCACTATCCAATAAATCATGTCTAATTCATGATCACATTCTGGAGAAAAACTTGGACCTCATGTGCCTCACAGAAACTTGGCATCAACCAGACGTGTTCAGTTCTCTGAATGAAGCTTGTCCCTCTGGATACAGTTATCTGCAGAGAGCCCGCAGCACTGGCCGCGGTGGTGGTCTGGCTGTAATCTACCGCAGTAATTTAAAATTGTCACATCTGTCTTCTCATAATTTTTCTTCTTTTGAATGTTTGGCCTTCAACTTCAAAGCCCCACTCCTGATGAACGTTATATTGATTTATAGACCTCCCAAACCGCATGTTTCATTTAACTCAGAAATGCATGACCTCCTCACTTTTTTCTGCACCTCCCCTGTAAAAACTATTTTTCTTGGCGATCTAAATATCCACATGGACAATTCCTCTTCCCCTCTGGCTACAGATTTTAAGTCTCTTTTGGAATCTCTCAACCTCACCCAACATGTGGACGCCCCTACGCACAACAGGGGGCATACTCTGGATTTGGTGATTACAGACACTGTACTCAATAACTTGTCTGTATATGACCTGGGTGTCTCAGACCACAGGGTCATCTCCCTGGAAGTGCCTTCAACTTCGCCTGCTTCTAACCCAAAACGACCTATCCAGTTCCGTGACTATAAAAACATTTCCCCTGATGTTTTGTCTGCTGATCTTCACGCCCTGACCGCTGTCAATCACTCATCTGCAGATGACTCTGTGGATTACTACAACCAATCTCTCCAGGAGCTTCTGGACCTACATGCTCCCTTGAAGTCAAGACTGGTGTCTTTCTCCCGTTCAGCCCCTTGGTACACTGATGAGCTGCGCAGGATGAAGGCAACTGGCCGTGCTATTGAGAGACGTGTAAAATCATCTGGTCTCTCGGTACATAAGCAAGCGTACAAAGAACATCAGAAAGCGTACGCCTATTCTCTTAAAGAAGCACGCTCCAAATATTATTCCAACATCATCAACACCTGCCCTGGAAACTCTAAACAGCTCTTCTCCACAATAACTCATCTGCTTAATCCCATTAAACTAACTCATGAGGACTCTGTTCAAAAATGCAACCTGTTCCTCTCATCATTTAAAAACAAAGTTGACACTATCAGATCTCAGCTCCACAACCTCCCTGATCTTAGTGTGCCATCTACCCGTCTGCTTTCTGGGACCCTGAGCAGCTTTGATGAAGTCGTTCAGAGTGAGGTGGAGACCATCCTCAAGAAAATGAAGCCTTCATCCTGCGCCCTGGATCCCTTCCCCTCGTCTCTCATAAAATCCAATCACTCTGCAATAAGCCCATTAATCACACAAATAATAAACAAGTCTCTACAATCTGGTCATGTTCCATTGCCTCTAAAAACTGCCATCATTAGGCCTCTTCTGAAAAAATCTAATTTGGATCCCGACATTTTTTCTAATTACCGCCCAATTTCCCACCTCCCATTTCTGTCCAAAGTGCTGGAGAAAGCAGTTGCTGCTCAGCTGCAGGACCACCTACAGCAACACTCTCTGTATGAGAAGTTCCAGTCTGGATTCAGAGCAGCTCACAGTACTGAGACTGCACTGCTGAGAGTAACAAATGATGTCCTCATGGCTGCTGACACTGGTTCTCCCTCCATCCTTGTCCTCCTTGACCTCACTGCAGCCTTCGACACTGTGGACCATAGTATCCTCCTCCACCGTCTTCATGTGGAGGTCGGTCTCTGTGACATTGTCCTGGACTGGTTCAGATCTTTCCTCTCCGATAGGCTGGAATGTGTTAGCCTTGGCAATGCCACTTCCCAGACAGTCGGTGTCTCCTGTGGTGTCCCTCAGGGGTCAGTTCTGGGGCCCCTGCTGTTTTCCCTCTACATGCTGCCTTTAGGTCAAATTATCAATCAGTTCAACATTTCTTTTCACTGCTATGCCGACGACACACAGCTTTACATCAGGACTGGAACATCATCATCATCCCTATCTCCGTCTTCACTCACTGTTCTCTCTGCCTGCCTGGAGGAAATAAAGGCATGGATGAATCAGAATTTTCTTCAATTAAACTGCTCGAAGACTGAGGCCATATTGATTGGCACCCCTCACCAGATACAAACATCAACTTTAACAACAATCTCCTTCTCTGGTCAAGACATCCCCCTCTCCACCTCTGTTACAAATCTTGGAATAAAAATGGACTCTCATCTTACATTTGAAAATCACATTAAGCATCTGTTTAAAACCTGCTTCTTCCATCTTCGAAACATCTCCAGACTTCGCCCTTCTCTGACTTTTCCTGATGCTGAGAAACTCGTCCATGCCTTTGTCTCCTCCAGGCTCGACTACTGCAACTCCCTGTTTATTGGTATCCCTGGCAAAAACCTTCAGAAACTTCAATACATTCAAAACAGTGCAGCAAGGATTCTGTTGAGAGTTCGTAAATTTGAACATATTACACCCATTCTCCATAACCTCCATTGGCTTCCTGTCACCTACAGAATTCAGTACAAAACTGCTCTCATTACCCATCAATGCTTGCACGGCACTTCACCTGACTATCTAAAGGACATTCTTGCACCATATTCATCCACCCGGTCTCTACGATCACAGAACAGTAATTTCCTTCATATTCCTCGGACCAAATTGAGGACCATGGGAGACCGAGCATTCTGTGTGGCTGCCCCCCGCCTGTGGAACTCCCTCCCTGACGACCTGAGAGCTCCACAGTCACTGGTTGACTTTAAAAGCAGCATAAAGACCTTTCTTTTTAAGCAAGCCTATTCTGCCTCCACATGATTTTATCTTTGATCTTAGCTGATATCATTATTGATTTTACTTGATTTTATCACTTGTTTTATTTTATTTATTTTTTAAGCAAGCCTAATCTGCATCCACATGATTTTATCTTTGATCTTAGTCGATATTATTATTGATTTTATTTGATTTTATCACTTGTTTTATTTTGATCTTTGCTTTGTTGCACTTTGTAGCACTTTGAGATTTTTATTAATGAAAAGTGCATTATAACTGGAATTCATTATTATTATTATTATTATTATTATTATTAAATGCTGGATGGACGTCGTACAGTGAACACCCGTGGTTTTGTCTAAATGAGTATTGATGGTGATTTTTTTTCAACCTTTATTTATACAGGCTAGTTCCCATTAAGCCTCGAGGACTCATTTACAAGAGAGACCCGTTATAACATTGTTGATTGCAATAATTGTCTGACTGTCAACTCCCTAAAGTTCAGCATAACTTGAGTTGTTTTGTGTCCTACATTTCACTTATCTACATTTGAAGCCTGTTGAATATATTATTGACGCACACCATAACAGGCGAGGTAAACTGGTTAGCTTCTCTAGATCTGATTATGCCCACAGATAGTTTGTGCTGCTGATCTGGGTGATTGTGGATTAGTGTGTTGCAGACTGTTCTTATTGCTGGAAGTTGTGTGTAACTAGTGTACTTTGTGATAATGTACATTTTACACTTGTAGTAATTGAAGTAACAAAATAATGAACTAGTTTTTCTGCAAAACTTTGAAGATTATTTTTCTAACTTTTGTAAATATCTCATGCTTTTCCTAATACAGTACAAGTACAGTGGTCCAAGCACAGATCCTTGAGGACCAATAACTCGAGGACTGACTTTGAGAAGAGTTTTATGAACAAAGTGGAATCTGTTAAATAAGTATGACTTAAATCAGCCTGATTCTTTTCTAAATCCTGGCAAAAACTTTTTATGTAGATTATTTTTTCAAGGATGTTGGAGAGATACAGGTCTATTGTTAGCAAGAACTCCTATAGGATTTTTAGTTTGTGGATTTTCTCTGAGTTGCATCTACCGTAGGTTGTTTTAATCCTAAACTAGAAAATGAAGTTTCCCCAAATTATTTTAAGAATATTGAAAAAAATTATACTATACATTTTGAGGCAGATTATAAACTTTATATCACGTCATAGCAATTTTTCCTGATAATTCAAATGCAAAGATTTTTAGTATAGTGCTTATTTTTGTTCACTATTTAAAAAAATTGTGTCTAACTTCATACTATTTATTCCTCATTAAAAATACTTTTAACTGAAATTTAACTATTTTTTTAATTTTTTCCACGTTATACTTGCAGAATAAAGTGTCCATGTCTCCTCTGGTGAGTCATGCCTTCTGCTGCTTTGCTTGTTGAAAGGAACATGACAGACTTCTTTTATGGTTGCCATGTGTGCAAGTGCACATGTTTCCATATGTAAAGAAGGATATATGGGAGATTTACACCTTTCTCTTAGTTAGGTTAGACATACAGGGTAGACTCTGTTGATGTCCAACAGCTAATGCTGACCTGCGCTTCACCCAAGACTTGCTTTCTTAGCAGCCTTCTAATTGAACTCAGAAGATGATCTGCTGTGAGGAGAACCTGCAACTGGAAGGCTGCCCATAGTCCATTGTTGGTATTCAAATACTGAGGCACAAATCCAAATATCAAGTGCTAAATAGCCAAACATTGTCATTAGAGCCAGCATCTTAGAGTCTTGTCAGAGAACTTAAGAAAATGAGTGCTTTATTATCTTCCCAAGTAACAGCTGGTGTATGTGTATGCCCATGGCTGGAGCTGTGGAGGCACTGTAACTCAAGAAACACAGGCAACAGATGGGCCTAGAGGTGTTATCAACACCCCTAGCCTCAAATGATTTTCCCAAGAGCATACACAGAGGCAAAACAGTGCATGAACATTTGATACATGCAACTTAGTTATGTACAGTAATAGCACTGATGCATGCTCATCAGCTTTCTCAAGAAACTCAGTTACATTACACTGGAACACCCTGCATACATTAAATAAATAAAAATAAATGTTACATTTTTGTCATCTGTGTATGTTCCCATACTTGACAGATGAAATTGGTCTCTGCATTTAACCCAACCACCACCAGGTGGTGCAATGAGCAGCCGTAGTCAGCGCCCGAGGAGCTGGGGAAAATAGATGTGCACTCATCGACACCCCAAGGTATGCCGTGGCCAGGGTTCGAACCTGGGTCCTTCGGATCCCAAGTCCGATTCCCCTGCCACTACACCATAACAGGCCATAACCGCAATTAATGTGCTAAATATGAAAAGGTGGAAAATTACTTTAGCCATACCTTTTTGGATTTACCAAAGTAAAACAGAATTATCAACAAGTATGAAACCTTCAGTCTAGGTAATGTGTAGTTTTGGTGATCAATACAGACCCATTAGGTTGTATTGCACTGAGCTGTGAATGTTTGAGACTATTGGTAGTTGGCTGCTCAAAATTGTGAGGAAATTTGAAAAGAACAGTGTTTTTTTTTTTATTGTAGTCTCACTAAAAGTGTGTTTTCAACTAGCCTGGTTAAAACCAGACCCTTGTCCTTCACTTCGCTTTGGACTAGGGTCTGGGATTTCTCCCATAGACAACGATTTCTCCGGTAGATTTTTGACCGGACCAATCAGAGAACAGAAGGCGGATTACCGGACCAATCAGAGAACAGAAGGCGGAGTTTTGAACGACGTCGACTGACGTCGTCAGTTAAAATGGCTGCCGCCACGAAGGAATTTTCATGAAAACAAGGTAAAAAACTATTATTTCTTTGCTGAGAAAAAAATATATTTCTTAGCTCAGAGTCAGAGAGTCAGAGTCAGAGAGTCTTTATTGTCATTTGCACCGCATGTGGTACATGTGATGAAAACGAGATTATGTACACGGGGTCCCAGTTACATCCAACAACAAATGCAAGAGAAAAACAGTAATAACATCTAGAATTAACTAAGAAAAACATCAACTAGTAATACACTAAGCCTAATATAGTGGAAATAAACAGCAGCACGAACATGAGTTTGTATGAGCAGATGGTCACAGATGAACACAGCAACAAGAAAACAGATCAGCATCAGCATGATGTGATATTTTGCAGTGTTTATTTTTATTTTATTTTTATTTATTCATGAGTCTAACAGCCTCAGGGTAGAAGCTGTTCCTCAGTCTAGTGGTTCTACATTTGATGCTCCTCAACCTCCGTCCTGAGGGGAGTGGGGCAAAGAGTGAGTGTGCTGGGTGAGTGAGGTCTTTCATGATGCAGGTGGCTCTTTTCCTGCATCTGGAGGTGTAAATGTCTGTGATGGTGGGGAGACTGACTCCAACAGACTTCTGTGCAGCCTTCACCACTCTCTGTAGAGCTTTCCTCTCTTCAACTGTGCAGCCTCCATGCCACACGTTGATGCTGGAGCACAGGACGNGTGCAGCCTTCACCACTCTCTGTAGAGCTTTCCTCTCTTCAACTGTGCAGCCTCCATGCCACACGTTGATGCTGGAGCAGACGTTATATCAGAAGTGTTCCTGAGCTTAACAGTTCCTAAATCAATTTACGAAATGGTCAAATTTGCTGCATTTAAATTGTTTCGGTTTGACATTTTCCAAACAGCCTTGGGTGCGCTATGAAAATAAATGATAAAAATTAGAATTTTATCTCAAATGTTTAATCTAGGCCAACAGTCAGTAAATTAGAGCCATATAATTACACACTGGTAGCAGAAAAAATATCCACCGAGTGGTTTCTGAGCTATTTATCTGATAGCCTGGACCTCGCCAGGCTAAACTAACAAAACTCCGCCTTCTGTTCTCTGATTGGTCCGGTCAAAAATCTACCGGAGAAATCGTTGTCTATGGAAGAAATCCCAGACCCTAGTCCAAAGCGAAGTGAAGGACAAGGGTCTGGTTTTAACCAGGCTAGTTTTCAACCAAAGTAATCAGCAAGTTGTGTGGCTTCCTTTTAAAATCATGGGTTATTGTTATGGACTTGTAACCTGTCCCCTCTTGCACAGTGACTGCTGGATATGTCCACCAGTTACCCCTGCGACTTAAAAAGGAAGATGCGGGTAAAGATAATGGATGGATGGCTTATTGTGGTGTGCATGGTTTGCTTAACTGTGTTCTAGGCCAGGCACATTTTGTTGCCTGCCTTCCCCCTCGCCCAGACTTGATTTGTATCCACTGTGGCATCCGTCCCCAAATTTATAATTTAGTCTACTGGAGTACACTTCATATCAAGAAACTTGGACTCATTTTTCAATAAATATATATCATTATTGTGGTTTTAGACCTGGAACTTAAATGGATTGAATTTTTGAAGCTGCTTTTTTTTTTTTTTTTTTACAGGAGCACGTTCAGCGTTGAACTTGTTCCAAACTTTATTAACAAACTTCGTGGCTCACTGGAGGAAATTAAGAACCCCCAAACATATAATACATGTCATCCTGCAATGTATATATTTTTTTGTACTTTCATAAACATCATCCAATGTTTATGGTTGTTAGGCCTGTCATGATAACAAATTTTTCTGGGCAATTAATTGTCTCAGAAATTTTTGCGATAAACAATAACATTGTTTAAAATTTGACAATAATTTGTCATTATTGTCAAATTTAAGAAGACATTTTGGTTAATTTATTTTGCTTGTAGTACCCTTTTTGACCATCGGATGGCAGTACAAGATTGTTTGAACCGAAGGATGGATAGTGAGGGAGCAAGCAGCATGTCTCTTTAAGAAAAATAGGAGGGAGACCCCTTGACGTGACATGGTCTGTCTCTCTTCGGTTCTCAAAATAGCAGACAATCACTGTGGTTTGAGCTCTTTAGCATAATAATAATAATAATGAATTCCATTTATAATGCACTTTTCATTAATAAAAATCTCAAAGTGCTACAAAGTGCAACAAAGCAAAGATCAAAATAAAACAAGTGATAAAATCAAATAAAATCAATAATAATATCGCATAGCATTTTTTACTCAAAGCTTTTAATAAATAAATAAAAATCAGTAAAGTTCTCAGCTTCTTTTTGCAGAGAAAAACAACTTTTTGCACGAAGGCACAGATTTCAACCGTGAATTTTGGAGTTTCGACAAGACAGAGTTTTTTTTCTCTCGAGGGCAGCCTGTTAGCTTAGCTCATAGCGTAGCTTCTCAGCTTAGCTGCTTTTAGCGAAGAGAGAAGAAGAGAAACAATAAAGCCGATAACTGAAAAGGAGGTATATTCTCAAGTTTAAAGATGACTCTTCTACTCATTAATCATGTTTGTCACCTCTTTTGTTAATTGATTCTTCAAGTCATATTCGCAGTTTGAGAGTTTTCCCATTGGCTAAAACTGAAGAGCTTCTGAACTTGAGTATCAAGAAAATACTTAGATTGTTAGATTTTATTAGTGAAATAAAATTAGTAGTTGTTCATCATAGCTGAGAAGAAAAAATGAGCAAAGGATTAAAAGGAGAGCATTGCTGCACTCTGTCCTCTTCATGTGTTTCTCGTGTTGAGAGCAAGTGTTTTGTTTTTCTCTTCACACCATCTTTCCTGTTTGTCCTTCTTGCAAGTACTTCCATCTTCCTCTCCTGCTCACCTTTTTTTGCTTGCAGTCTGCGAGCTTGCTATGCCCTTCACCTTTTTGTTTCGTCAGTTTATAAAAAGTGAAATCTCTCCTCTTGAATTTCAATGCAGAGGCTTCAAAGTGTGCTGCTCAGTCGCCGAGGGTATCATCAAACAAACCGTGTGCTCCAGTGTTACGGGCCTCGGAGGACTCTCTTGGTCTGCTACTAAACAAAACCGACCGGCTGATCACACCTAGCCAAATCCCCAGCTGCCTCATCGTTCACCTGAATATGACGTAAAACTTCATGCTGCCTTTTTTCCATATTCCTCTGCCTGACATGTTGCTCAAGATTCAAGTTCACAATATCCTGAAGGGAGATTTCTTTTTAGCTGTAAAACCACACATCCATTGTACTTGCTCTGGCTCCGATATTGATCGGTCATTTTTAATATTTTAGATGTGCACAATTGGTTTCTGAAATAATCTTTTTAGAGCCAGAGATTTCCAAGAAATTAAAGGTTGCCACTTGGGATTTGTCTAGAAGCCCTTTCAAAGCAACGTGACAGATAAATAAATAAAAATCACAAAACATAATGGAAGCTCAGCTTCAGTCTTTGCAGCAAAAAGAAAAAGAAATTGCAGTTTCAATGACTCAAGTTCTCTTATATTTACTGCGCACGTGTGCGTCCTTCACATGCTATGAATGAGCTTCCCCAATGGGCTTTTTAATGGGTCATAATGTTGTATGAGCAAGATCCACATCACTGCAGATGAATGAATGGATTAACATTTACGTAAATAAATACATATACACAGTGTGTTTGCGCCATTGAAAGACTAATTAACAACTTTTATTAATGCTGTAAAGAAGATAAACTGACATTCCCCATTGTATACATCTTAACAATATTAGATGAAATAGCTAATCTGTTGCGGAGGCTTGTTTCAGGTTCCTAGCTGCAGTGTGGGATCCTCTGCACTCCTGTGCATGAAAAACAGACTTTTAAAGGGGACCACATATTCAAAATTCACTTTTTAATGGTTTTTTTACTCAACTTTGGGTATTTACTTCATAAAAAAACAGTCCTAAGGCCAAAAAAATGCACCAAGTGGTTTATTTACTCTAAGTCGATTTATTTTTCAGGGATAAAAACGTCTCGATTGCACTTCCTGCGGTTTGTGGCGTCACAAACCGTAGCCACAACCCACAGCCACAACCCATCCCAACCTTTGTCCCGCCCCCGTAACCTAGCAACCCCTGGTGATGCTCCACCCACGCGGTTCCTGAGTTCATCTCAGCCTGCACACTAGGTGGCGGTATGCACCTAACAGTTGTTTGCGATCCGCCATAAATCAAATGGAGAAGAAGAAGAATAGTTCATCTCAGCAGAATGGCTCCTAAAGTTAAATGTTGCGTTGTTGGCTGCATTACACAACATGTGTCGATACACACTCTTCCAGTCTCAGAGAGCAGAGATGCGTGACTTAATTTTATTTTTAATGGCAATGTCCCGGCGACATTACCGAAGAAGAATTACACTTCTTATATGATGAAGGACTACTTTTGCACAACTGCCAGTTTGGTTGAGTGGTTAGCGCAGTGGACCGCCACCCGGGAGACGTGAGTTCGCATCTTGTCCATTGCATATTTTTTTTCCCCCTTTTTTATTTTTAAGCCTTTTGTTTCGGAGAAACATAAGGCTGACCCTCCTGGCGCAGATAATGGAGCACTAAGCAGATTTAAAATTGATAGTTTTCAGATGGGAACAGATGTGTGCATGTTTGTGTGAGTGTGTGTGTGTGTGTTTGTGTGTCGGGCCAGCACGGCTCCTCGGAGAAACACAGATAAAAAGATAGCCCCGCTGTGAGTGTGTGTGTGCGTGTGTGTGCTTTGCTCCCTCCAGCTCGCGCGCACAGGCAGAGGGTGGGAGAGTCAGAGGAGACATTACAGAGGAAGAATAAAAAATGACACGACAACTTGTACACTCTGATCTGTCGTGGTCCAGTTCAGCTCAGTCAGCTTGGCTCTGTGGTAGTAACGTGAGTTGACTTCCTCGTCTGCCTTTGGAGGGCGGAGTTAATGCAAGCAGATCTTTGAAGGGCGTGCCACGAGATCTCATTATCATAAACCGGTCGTTCAAAACGAAAGTTAAAAATGGCAGAATTAAAAAGGGTGTAATTGATTATCTAAGAATTATTTTGTGTATTAAATTGAAGGAATAGGGTCTAGATAGCCCACAGAAATACCATTAAAATTTAAAAAATGCATCTGAGGTCCCCTTTAAGTTCAAAGTTTTTGTCTATCCATTTTTCCATGAGACTAATCATGCTAACAAGGCTAACACAACGTCCAAATGTCTGTGTTAAAACTCACCCAGGTGCTATCAGATATTAGCTTCTCAATGAAGTCAGAAATGACAACTTGTAACTCGGATAAGGTTACGTTGGAAAAATATCTCCGACTGGGGACGATTTAGCGAGGGTCAATGTAGACTAAAAATCTTCCGATTCCGATATCCTCAACGGAAAAAATAATCTCCCACACCGCCGACATTTTGAATTTTCCTCTCCGCCGTGAAATTAAGTAGGCGTGTGTGACATCATCACGTTGTGCTGCTGCTGCAGGCACCCTTGTCACTAGGTTGTCATACAAAAACATTGTCTTTTGTATCGGTGAGTTATTTTGATGGAACGTCCGATATTGAACTTTAACGCTAATATCAGTCGATATTAATACTATGCTGATAATATTGTGCTATAGCCAACCTTCCGGGACATGGATACAAGAGTGAATCCAACCCCAGGCTGATCTGATGAATACTGCGGATGGTAGAAAAAGAGCCAAATAAAGCATCCAGAACCAGTTTAGCTAAATTTTGATGTCAAGGTGCACTTCACTTTCTGAACGCACATTCTGTTGCACTTTTAATCACAATGGGCTTCATGGAAGAAGGAGGCTACTGATCTCCCCCCCCCCCACACACACAATCAAAAGACAGAGGAATTTGCCAAAATGCAGGAAATCTAGCCCTGTAGTTTTTGCAAGAAGTTTCTGTGACATGAGACAAAGCTGCAAATTTTTGGGTATTCACATCAGTTTTTTAGTTATTGTGGAAAAACAAGTTTATCCATGTCTCTATTAGGTAGTCTCTATTAGGGCTGAACAACTAATTGCATTTGCAATAATATCGCAATATGATAAAGTGAGATTTTCTAATCGTGAAGGCTGCAATTTTACTGGTCACGTGACATAAATCTTTATCAACACTTTAAAAAAACACCACAAAGACATTTATGATGGTTGCATGGCTAGAATGACAACAACCAGTGCTTCAACTTCAAGTACGGTAAGCAAAGTATCAGCCGACAGGCATCACTGACCGAACAGTTTGAACTTCAGACAGTAATTTTTTTTATATCTAATTTTTTATATTTATTAATTAACTGTCATGTGAAGTTCAGACAGTAGTTAGGAAGTTCACTTAACATGTTTACTATTATGTTTATGAAACAAGAAAAAATAGAAATGGTGAAAATAAAAAGCATATTTGTTTTCTTTATTGTAATCTCTGCTTTAAATAAATCTGACATTGTTTATTATAAAACAGATTGATTTATTGCTTCTGTTTGTTGAAAAATACTTGATTAAAAAAATAATTGCGTTTTAAATCGCAATTGCAATTTATAGAAAAAAATTGCAATTAGATTATTTTCCAAAATCGTTCAGCCCTAGTCTCTATACAAAAAAAGCAGCAAAGCTTGTTATCACTAAAACTGGAAGGTCAGTAGCTGTTGTAATGTGATTGCACAAGCTCGCTGTGTCAGTTTGTTCCTTTAGCAGTACCTGCTGCAATTAGGTACAAAAAAAGATGTCCTGTAAGGGATGAACAGAACATTGCTGTTTTTTATATATATATATTTTTTATAACCATGTATTTTGTTTGAAAAGGATAATGGGAAGAGTAACAGCTGTAGTGTGGACGGCTTCATCTCAGATCCATGTGAGCTTACTTTTAAAACAGAGGGAGATGTGTGCAGATCAGACTGACATTTAGAAACACGTGAAGCAAACTCTTCATTGTGCCGTCCTACTACTCATACATTCTTAGTTAAAAAGATGATTAAAAGTAAAGTTTAATCATGGCTGCATTTGGTAGTTTGCTAATAGGTAAAAGGGATAAAACCCTTCACAGTAATGGTTGTTAATGACTATTAAACAGATGCTTGACGTTGTTTTATTACATTGTTGAAACGTGCACTGTTCAGAATGGTTCAGGACATCCGCAGTAAATATCTGCATTTTGAACTTGCTTGTCCTGACAGCTGATGCTGCAGATGCACATTGCTTCTCTTTTGTTTTTTTAATTTACAGCTGTACAGTTGAGTAAACAGTAAATGCTTGGTAACCTCCATTCAACATGAGCTCAAACACTAACCTCTTACTCACACTCTGTGTCCTTTTCCCTTCTTCACAACTAGATGGTGGTTCTGATGGACCCCATGGAGGACCCAGATGACATCCTGCGTGCCAACCGCTCCAGGGAGAAGACATACATGTTTGATGTGGCATTTGACTTCTCAGCGAGTCAGGTCAGAAATCAGAGTTGAAAACAAAATCAGAAGGTGAATAAATATGAAACAAATGTTTATACGTGTCCCTCAAATACTGTTTCCTTTCTATGCAGGACGAGGTGTACCGAGCTACAACCAAAGAGCTAATAGAAGGCCTCATATCAGGCTACAATGCCACTGTGTTTGCCTATGGACCCACAGGTTTGTGTTTGTGAGTGTGAGTGTATATGCTGTGCAGGTAGACTCTGTCTTAACTGAGGTGTCATTATCACTCTGTCTGCGGTCAACCTGTCAGTCAGCCTTCTTTAAAGCTTCAGTATGTAGCTTTTTTTATGAACATATTTCTTCACTCTGTCACTACCTCCTGACAGACTGATGTTAGCCAGGTAATCTCTGAAAAAAAAAAAAAAAATATTGTCCCCTTGCTTCTCCAGGTGGTAAATAAGCATTTCTAAAAAGAAAAGGTGACCCGCCATTTTCCAGCCAATAAAAACAGAGTTTGTAACCAGCCAATAAAAACAGAGCTTGAATTTGAATCAGCCAATAAAAACAGAGCTTGAATTTGAAATTCAACAGACCACAAGGGGGCAGAGCCACATATGGCTCTGAGGGGGAGGGATCAGAATGCTTTGCCTGTTGAAAATATTTCTAAGTGCTGCAGTTCTACAGAAACTGCATACTGAACCTTTAAGGAGGAAAATCACAAATTGTTTCAGGATGTGTTTTTTCAGCTTTGGTACGATGAGGAGAGTCTGCTTCCAGTATTTCAAGCACAGAGGCTAGTTGTGCAGTGCATCAAGTTATCTATCTGTTCTGTCGTTTTTCTAACCTCTTCCTGCATCCTTACTGTCCATCTCTTTCAGATTAACCGCGTCTGACCTTTTTTGTGAATGCAAATAAAGCAGCCGTAGTGGGTGGGGGGTGGATTATTACAGCAACCACTTAATAATTATCCATCAATCCATTATCTTTACCCACTTCTTCCTTTTTGGGTCACGAGGGTCACTGGTGCCCATATTCAACTATCACTATGCAAGAGGTGGGGACACCCTGGATAGATTGCAAGTCAAGACAGGGACACTTAAAGACCGTGAAAAGTGAATTTAAATATTTTCTTCAATAAACATTATAAATGTCATAATTGTAATCTTGTAAATGAGTAAAAAGTCTCAAAATTGTAGCTCAATTAATTTTGGAGTTATAGAGCAAACTGTGTATAAAGATATTTCTGTTTCAGGATTTTTTAGGCGTGTTTTAAATGTGACCGAGTTTCGTCACGCGGTCTTCTTAAGTATAGCCCCACCCCCTGCAGCTCCAGCCGTATAAATTCGCCTCGGTGGAGCCGTTCACTCGCGAATCGCAGATAGCATCAGATAGCAATAGCATAGATATTTTGTTCATTGTTAGCTAGCTAATCAATTATGCCTCGTTCGTGCATCTTCCCTGGATGTCGCAATGGTCAGGGCACCCGTACAAATCATAACGTGTTTTTATACCGCGTGGTTTTATACCGAGTATCTGTAATGCCTGGATAGGTCAATGGAAAAGCGTTCGCCTTCCGTCCCAAACCTTATGGGTTCAATTCCCGCATGGTACAACTTTTTTTTTTTTTTTTATTCATTCCAGATTAAAAACACACAAGAAAACTATTTACAAAAACAGCGTAACTCTTGGAAAAAGTAGCTGCTGTTACAGCCAGAACTCAGATAAAAACAGAGCAGGTTTACTGGCTCTGCTGTCTGCCTCTCCACACACAGATGGTAAATGGTGCTTATTTATATAGCGCTTTCCAGCCCCCTGTGAGGAGCCCCAAAGCGCTTTACAATACCAGCCATCCACCCATTCATTCACACATTCATACACCGGTAGTGGTAGCCTGCCTTGCAAGGCGCCATCCAGACCTACCGGGAGCAACTTGGGGTTAAGTGTCTTGCCCAGGGACACAACGACAAATGGTGGGCGGATGCGGGATTCGAACCTCCAACCTTCCGATTGGGGGCCGACTGCCATTACCACTGTGCCACGGCCGCTCAGCTGCAGGCCGCAGAACTGCGCTGAAACCACGCCCACGCGCTGACACGCCCCCAGCGTTTCAGACCAAGGGAAAATTATGTTTTTTCATTATTTTTGAGACTTAATTTTATAAGGTAAACAATGTTTTTAATCAGTCAGATTTATATGGGTGATTAATAACACATATTTATGCCGTGTGACAAACTAAAACCACACATTGAAATTTACTTTACACGGTCTTTAACATTTATTCAAGGGGGTCAGCGTGAGGGAAGAGGCAGCGTGAGTACTGCCTTTAGTTTTTTAGCTAGCACACCTGTATTGTGCGCCTCTAGCTTAGCACTATGTCAGTGCCGACAGGTGGGGGGTGCACGCATTTCGGTTCAGTAGGCGGAGTGCTCGATTCTGTTGACAGGGCGGGGCACCCCCCCTGGTATAATGGTAGGGGAGACACTGGATAGATCACTCAAAGGCGAGTGCAAAGCAAGGTGAGGCAGGTATGATGTGAGTGGGTTTGGGCAATGAGATAATGTACTGTACACTGCCTAGAATAGTTTTGGCAGCCATGCACACAAACATAAGATTATTTTTAAAAAAAACTGACAGTGTAAAAAATGGCTGCATGGCTTTCTGGTCACTTAGTTGCAAACACCCATACTTCAATAAGACATCAACCTTTAACCTTTAGTCTGTACTGTTATATACCATTTGGTGCACAAAACAAACGTAAAGTCAATTTCTCATTGGTACGTTTCGCTGTGTTGCATTTCAGGTTGTGGGAAAACATACACCATGTTGGGAACCGACAAGGAGCCGGGCATCTACGTCCGCACACTGAACGATTTGTTTCGTGCCATCGAGGAGACCAGTGATGACATGCTGTACAGTGTATCTATGTCCTATCTGGAGGTACAATTATTATTATTTTATTTTATTTTATTTTTTTGTTAGTGTAGTTCACCCCACCGTCCAGAGATAGCCCCGCCCCAGCCCAGGATTTGAAAAATGCAGAAAAATGGGAGTGTCAACAGACACTGCCTAAAGGAGGGGGAGGCGGGTGGTGGGTGAGCGAGGAGGTGTGGCCAGGACGAGAGACTGTCATTGTTTCTGAATGTTAAAATTACATTAGTAATACACCACTTAAAACAAGCAACACAAAGTATTATTATGTAGATGTATATATCTATTCTCACCCCGATCTATCCGAAACAAAAGGCTTAAAAAAAAAAAAAAGAAATATGCCGTGACCGGGAATCGAACCCTGGTCCATTGGGTGCCAAACCAGTTCGTTACCTCTCGACCAACCTGGCAATTATGCAAGAGCAGTCCTTCATAGTATAAGAAACAAATACAACCACCTACTTTTAGAACGCTGGAGTGATCGCATCGCTTCCTCCTCCGATGAGAAGGAAATGAATGAATTTGTCACGAGTGAACATAAACTCATGTCCAACGTGGCTGGGCGAGGTTCTAAATATTTCCTGGTGTTCTAGTGTGCTGGACCAGCGCTCCCTGTTATTATATTATTTTTTAGAACTTTTTATTAACATATAAACACAGAAAACCGCTGTGCAGCCGTTCCCCACCCGACCTGTCAATCAATTCAGTAGGCATGTCAGCAAATGACCAATCAGCGACCTCAATTTGTCCCGTAGGTAAACACTCCGCCCTGCTGCTGCTCAAATTATGTCAAGAATTTGGAGCGAAAACGTTGGAGCTTCACTCTGAGCTATACTGTGAACTGCCTGCGCGCAGCACGCGCGCGTAGAGCGGCGTGCTGCCCAACGCACAGCTATACTGGAGCTTTAAGAGGGGGACAGTTGAACCCGGAGGCCTCCACCCCTGTTTAATGATGTACGATTTATTTTTCTACCTGGATTATTGAGCATGCATCAGGGTAATATTAGAAATGTTTGTTTACTTACCAACCAGAGACAGTCAGGTCTCTGTCTGTAGCCGTGTTTCCATCTATTTTCAATTCAAATTTTGAGCAAATTTTTGAAAATCCGCAAAAATGTAAATAAAAATTAATGCGAATCAGAAGTGTTTCCATCCACTGGCTTGAAGCGAATCCACCAGGCCACGCAAAGCGTCATTACGTCAGACGTCAGCGTTACGCATGTCTACAGTAAACGGGAAGTAGCGGTTGAAAACAGGAACCGAATAACATCTCGGCTAAATGGAGAGAATATTTCAGGTATGTGTTGCTATCGGGCAAGTTGTATTTATTCTGTCATGCCAACTAGTTTTAGCGATGTTACAGCGATGTTACAGCGATGTTACAGCGATGTTACAGCGATGTTACAGCGGAAACAGCTGATCAGTCACATGACGTGAATGTTCGCTACGTCAGAACTAGGGATGGGAATTGATAAGAAATTATCAATATCGATGCCTTTATCGATGTCATTTATCGATTCGATTCCTTATCAATTCTGTTATCAATTCTCATTTGGGTAATAAAATATAGTAAACCATTTGTGTTCATAAAGAATTTATTTATGGATTTTTTCCCATATTTTTAGACCCATTTTTCGCTCTGATTCTTCGTTTTTCATTTTTGGCGAAAATGGTGCAGTACCAGTTTCGGCCGCTTTAGAGGCGCTGTAGGCAGCAGCCAGCAGAGGACTCAGAGAGTGAAGAGGAAGAGGGGCCACTGACTCAGAACTGAGTCGGCAAATCTGTTTCCATCTCTCGTTTTTGCGCATCAGCTCTGTTTCGAAAAACCCAAAAACCACCTCAAGTGAGCGTATCAACTTTTTTGCAAATTACAGGAAGTTAATTCGAATCGTACCGTTTCCATTCACCTTTTCTGATGCGATACTTCAAAATGCGCATCAAGAAACCTTGATGGAAACACGGCTTGTGTCATCTTTATCTTGTGGGTCAGAAGCTAAAAGGTTTGTGAACAACTCACTGAGTTATTGTAGCAGTTGTTATGCAACTTCTGTCAGAGACAACTGGCCTTCAAAAACCCCAAAGTAGCTATTACATCATTAGCTGAGTAGTAGCTGAGACTAACACATATTCTAAGGTCTGAGACTGTGTATTATACTATTTGGAGTCTTATCAAACCAGATCATACACCTACAGGGATTTTATTGAAACGTCCAGAAAATAATCATGGTTGAGTTGAGCATACATATCATAATGTATTTTCCTTCAGGTAGAAAGCCGTTTCTGTTGTGAAGTACTTTCTGATGAGCTTTCGTCTGGTTGGCTAAGCAAATATCTCTGTGGATGATTAGCCAGTGATGAAACCACAGGCTGATGATGTTCTTTTCTCTGTGTGCCTGCAGGCCATAGTTCCTCACCTCGTTAAAAAACCACTTACCGGTAGTTGCCCTAACAGCACAGGATACAACAGAGTTGGTTCATTTTACTGAGTCTCTCTACTCTTACATTTCTTTGAATTTTTATATTTTGTTTTTTGTTTTTCTTATTACATATATGTTAATTGTTTTGTATTTCATTATAAAATGAATAAATAAATAAAATAAATAAATTAAATTAAATTAAATTTTTGTCACAACAATTCAAAACACAGTTCGTTAATTCAACCTTTATTTATACAGGTTAGTCTCGTTGAGCCTCGAGGACTCATTTACAAGAGCGACCTGATTTTAACAAAGAACACAGATGAGGTACAGACAACAATAAAACAATCATATAAAAGCATATAAAATGAAAATTAAACAACATAAATTATATGAAAATGAAACAAAAATTGCTACATTATAAAACAATGTAAAATACTAAAACAGGAATATGACTGCATTGATTTTTGCCATGAACTTATCAGATGTTTGAAGCCACTTAGACAAGTCAAGGTCGAGAGCTTCACATCTTTTTGCAAGATATTCCAGGAAACAGGAGCAGAGTAGGAGAAGGCCCTTTTGCCAAATTCGGTCCACAGTGAGGGGACACTGCAGGTACTAATGTTCTGAGAGCGCATGCTGTAGCTGCACTGATGAAGTAAGATGTAGGAGGAGATGCATGAAGGCAACAAATCAAGAAGTGATTTAAAGATGAAAATGTGCCAGTGGGAGAGTCTGTGTGAATTTAATGATGTCCAGTTAACCAGTAAATACAGGGTGCATGTACGGTAGTTACAACCAGTTATGGATCTTATTAGTGCACCGTGATAGACAACATCCAACATCTGCAGGGTGCTTGTAAGAGCGTTCATGTAGATAATGTCACCATAATCAATGGAGGGAAGGAAAGTACAAGGTGTTTTCTAGCATTCAGAGTTAGACAGGATCTATTTCTAAAAAAGAAACCCACTTTTACTTTAAATTTCTTTATCAAGTTTTCGACATGAGGCTTAAGAGATCCGAGTCGACCAAAATTCCCAAGTATTTGTAAGTATCAACAAACTCAATAGGAACACTATTCATAGATAAAATAGAAGGAAGGATTGCTGGTACAGACTTCCTGTTTGAAAACAACATCCCTTTGGTTTCATCAGCATTTAGCACCAGTTTGAGACGGAACAAGTCTTTCTGGACGATGTCCAATGCAGACTGTAAAAGCTGGAAAACCTTAACAACTGTTGTAGCTCGACAACAAACAACTGTGTCGGCGTAGAAATGTAAGGGTGCATCAGGAATGATCTGACCTACCGGTACATATGTACATTGTGAAGCGGATTTACAGTTCAAAGCAAGAACATTGTATGTATAGGTTGAGAAAAGCTTGGAAATAAACTGTATTCTTGGAAGATCCTTGGCCACCAGACCTGTTTTTGAAAACAGCAGGATTTATTTCATTCTGTTCTGGCTGTTGAGAAGAAAAAAAGCACTTGTAGAAAAGTAACATACTGAATCACGAAGCCTTGCATACAAAGAGCAAACACAAAAACAACAGTTTTCAATCAGTTTTCAGCTGAAGAAGAAGGTGGCACAAAGAACCAGCGTTTGGACTGAACACCAGCTCGGCTTTTAGAAGAGGCTCTGCGTCTGACATCAGAATTACACTTTTGTGTTTCCACTGCCTGGCGCTGTCATTATGCAAACTGAGTGACAAAATTATTACAGTGCCGCTCTTTAGCTTTCCTCTGAGTGGGTGGAAGCAAAATGCCTTTCAATCAAAAATGTCAGGCACGAAAACTGGCTGCTGCCTGACCTGTATTAATATTATCACAAGTCCTCGCTCAAGTGCGTGTGCGACGTTTGTGTTTGCCGTTTCCAGGGAGCAATCTGTTACTGCCGGCGCCTCGCCACAAAGAGGTTAAATGTCATTTTATAGCCACAGTGAGTGAAGTGCACACATCTGTTCCGCTTCTTGTTCAGAATCGGATCTCACTTTCTTTCACGTGTGCAGTCCGTGCGACGCATGCACAAGATCCCATAATGCAACCTGTAGGAATAGTCATCCTTTACTGTGTTAATGCTCCTTTTGTTTATTTTTATTCTTGCTTTAGAAGCTTTATACCTCACATTAGCTGATGGCCATGGTGGATCAGTGGTTACTGAAACAGTATTGTAGTCCCGAAGCTGCAGGTTTCAGGTTTGAGTCCAGGTTGTGTCAGGAAGAGCATCCAGCGTAAACAATTGCCAAATCAACTGTGCAGGTTTGCTCACTGCGGCGACCCCTGCAGAAAGGGGCTCAAAGCCCCAGTCCAGAATAAGCATGAGATCTTGATAGTATGATGAATTAGCACAAATAAACCACTGCTTCACTGTATTTAAACCAAAATTCATAATATGCATCACATGTATTAGTAGTTTTTGTTAAAAACAAAAATTTAAGTACTATTACTATGGCCTAAATAATGTAATATGCAGGTCAGTAATTATTATTTTATAGATATGTTAGTAAAATATCACCTAAATGTATTTATAGTTTTGATTTTAATGCACAGATGTGAATAAACGGAGAACATGTTGACAGTCACTCCGATTAAAATCAGTGTGTCAGCTTGGATAGATTTATAACCAGTTTGTAATCTGAATTTTTATTTAAGATATTTAAGTTGATACTTGAAGATTATTATTGTTGGAACTAATTGTTTGGAAAAAAGGGGCAGATATAGAATGAAAATGCAGCTGTCAATGTGAGTGAAAGCATCCTCTTGTTTGTGTTGTCCAAAGTGAGCTTGGCACTGACAGATTGTCAGCCTGTAACACTTTTGAGGATGTCTCTTCCTGCTTTTTGCTTTTATATGTCTTTCACTTAGGCCAATGTTGTCAGTTCAGTCAACAGAAAAGCCCCGGCTCTGCTCTGATGGCTGATGGCAGCTTACCGGGCAACAAGTGAAATGTTGGTCAGAATATAGCACCTAATGGTTCTGAACCAAGCTTGAGCACTAAAGGATCAAAATAAACACCTTTTCTTAGGTCGTCGCCTCAGAAACATTACTTCATGGTAGGCTTGTCACGATAATTTGTATGAAAATAAATTTCATTGGATTGCGTCGAATGCCTTTCTTTCCCCATTCTGCTAAAAAAAAGAATTAAAAAAAATGATGAGTAGTTTGACCTTGAAGCACAGGTGAGGAAATGTGAAAATCTTAATATCATGACTGGAATGAATTCTCTCAGTGCAAGTAGGCCTGTCACGATGATCAATTTTGCTGGGCGATTAATTGTCTCAGAAAGTATTGCGCGATAAACGATAATGTTTGAAATTTGACAATACTTAGTAATTATTGTCAAATTTAAGAAGAATTTTTAATTTGTTTTGAGTGTAGTGCCTTTTACGACCACTGGATGGCAATATAAGACTGTTTGAAGTGAAGGATGGATAGTGAGGGAGCGAGCAGCATGTCTCTAACAAAAATAGGAGGGAGGTCCCTTGACGTGACATGAGCTGTATCTTCCTTTCTCAAAATGGTGGACGCTCGGTGTGATTTGAGATCTTTAGCATTTGTCACACAAAGCTTTTAATTAAAAAAATCAGTAAACAAGTTCTCAGCTTTTTTTTTTGTTTGTAGAGAAAAACAACTTTTTACACGAAGGCACGGGTTTCAACCGTGAATTTTGGAGCTTCGACAAGACGGAGGTATTTTTCCCCCGAGTTCGGCCTGTTAGCTTAGCTTGTAGCTTAGCTTCTCATCTTAGGTGCTTTTAACGATCCAAAAACAATTCTGGACGGTTAAAACGGATTTTAAAGAGAAAGGGAGGGGTCAGTGAAGAGCACCGAAGTTTAGCCTTTTGTCATCCAGTGTCTTCAGTAGAAAGACACATGAAGAAATGATAAAGCTGATAAATAAAAATGAGGTTGATAATTTCCATTCATCATGCGATTAATTGATTTATTGTTTATCGTGTCAGGCTTACTTCATGGTCATTTTCCACTTCTGTGCATATCTTGTCAGATCTATAATGAGATGATCCGGGACCTGCTGAACCCATCCTCAGGCTTCTTGGACCTAAGAGAAGACTCTAAGGGTGTGATTCAGGTTGCAGGCATCACAGAGGTGTCTACTATTAACGCCCAGGAGGTGCGAGCTTACCTAATCAACGACTTAGCGGCTCGTTTGCTTCAATCAGAGCATCAGAAACGCTGCATCGCACCTGTGTGTTTTCAGATCATGGAGTTGCTAATGAGGGGCAACAAGCAGCGCACGCAGGAGCCAACAGCTGCTAATCAGACGTCGTCTCGCTCCCACGCTGTGCTGCAGGTGGCCGTCAAGCAGCAGAGCCGCTGTCGAGACGTCCTGCAGGAGGTCCGCTACGCTCGGCTTTTCATGATCGACCTCGCCGGCTCAGAACGAGCCGCACAGGTTTGTGTCTTAATTAGTTCAAACTACAATGTGAACAGATGGACGATTTATTTATTTATTAATGTTACTTCAAAACTTAAGATGCGTTTTATTAGAAATACTGTTTGACTCAAGCTTGTATGATCAACTGCTGTTGGTCATTTAGACAAAGTAATAAAACTAAAAGTGCTTCATGTGCACCTGTGCACGTGTTCATTGATTTGTATTTTAAACAAAATCCTTAATTTCTCTGGGGAGAATGCATTTTGTTAATGTACAAGAGTGATGATTTTTTTTTAACCGTTTTTTTTTACAATGAAAAACAACCTAAGGTACAGTATAAACAAAAATTATTTCTCATTTTGTCTCACAAAGCCACTAAAGTGGTTAATACATAAACAATGTGTATAACTTGTATGTACTTACGTCATTGTAGTATCAATTCAATTCACTTTATTTATAAAGTGCCAAGTCACAACAGAAGTCATCTCATAGCACTGAACAGAAACATTCATATATAAAATTAATAATTTAACATTATTTATCTGAGGAGCAGACTGCTTTGAATTTAACTCCATCACAGAACTCTCATCTTGAGTAAGCATGAAGGCGACAGTGGAAAGGAAAAACTCCCTCATGAGGAGGAAACCTTTAGCAGAACCAGGTTCGGGACAAGCGGCCATCTGCTTCAACCGGCTGGGTTTGAGAAGAACAGATACACAATGGCAGGTCAAGAATCACATGTTAAGATAGAAAGAGTATCAAATTAAAACTATTCCATTTTATCAAATAATTTAAGGAAATTAGGTCAATTTGTCATCCAGTAGTCTAAGCCTATAGCAGCATAACAAGCCAACCTTAACAATAGGATTTATCAAAAAGGAAAGTCTTCAGCCCAGTTTTAAAACTGGACAATGTGTCAGCCTCACGGACAGAAACTGGAAGTTGGTTCCACAAGAGAGGAGCCTGATAAGTGGAAGATCTTCCTCACATTCTGCTCTTGGAAACTCTTGGAACCGCGAGTAAGCCTGCAGTCTGAGAGTGACGTGCTCTGTTGCTCTGTTGGGAAAATATGGAACAACAAGATCTCAAAATATAAAATGGAGATGAGAGTTTAAGAATAAAGTTCATTATAAACATATAGACTATTTAAATAAACCTGTTTAATAAAAAAAAGTATCTGTTCATGATGTGTAAAACTACGAGATTAACGTGCATTTCTTTATTCGTGTGTTTATAGAAGTGGCGCTCAGGTTATTGCCCATCTCTCTGTGAGCTCTCTAATCTACCCCTCACAGGGCTGAAACGGTAAAAACACTTTGAGTTCAGAGGTTTTCTCGCTCATCGATCTCTGCATCTTTCAGACTCAGAACAGAGGTCAGCGGCTGAAAGAAGGAGCCCACATCAACCGCTCACTTCTGGCTTTGGGCAACTGCATCAACGCCCTGAGCGACAAAAATGGCAACAAGTACGTCAACTATCGAGACAGCAAGTTGACTCGCCTCCTGAAGGTTTGTGTGCCAACAGGAAAACCTTCTGTTTTAATCACTTCGATGATGTCGTTTATTAAGGTGTGATATGTTTCACTGTTAGGACTCTTTGGGTGGAAACAGCCGAACGGTAATGATAGCTCACATTAGCCCCGCCTCCATAGCTTTCGAGGAGTCCCGTAACACGCTGGCGTACGCTGACCGTGCCAAAAGCATTCGGACGAGGGTAAGCTTGAGAATGTAATTAATCACAAATGTTCAGTGGGTTGCGTCTCTGCTTTACATCCAGCTGTAACAACCAAAGTTCAGCGTGGCACAGTTACACAATGAAACCTTTTATGTTATTTATACGTGTTTCTCAATGCTGTGTATTTAGGTGAAGAAGAACCTGATAAATGTGTCGTACCACATTGCTCAGTACACCAACATCATCTCGGACCTCCGCTGTGAGATCCAGCGGCTCAAAAAGAAGATCGCAGAACAGGCGAGCCGCCAGCTCAGCTCCGACAGAGCTGACATCCGTAATGTCCAGGGTAGGTTCAGTCCAGGGCTATTCAACGAAACTGCTCAGGGGCCAGAAGCCGTTTTCGCACTGCATGGCCCTCCCCGGCTCTCCCCGGCTCCACCCTGCTTCTAACCCGGGTTCGGCATGTTCGCATTTTCCTTTTCCGCCCGGGGTCCGCCCTCGTTTTGGAACCATCTCCACCGTGGTTCTTATCGGGCCGGCCCCACGGACCCAGTTTGACGTCATGTACTGCTCACATTTGATTCGTTGTTTGCAGCAGGGGCGGGACTCATTCAAACAACAACCTCAGCGCGAGCTGATTTCATTAATATTTAACTACAGAAACCCCTAAAATAATTGTTAGCTGAATTAGTGTTTCTGAGTTAAATTTTTGTTAATGACTGATTACAATTCAGCTTATGTTAGGACGTAAATAACACGAAGCGCGCACCCATTTCCGCCTTTCCGCGCGACCTGAATGTCATTAAAATATAACTAATATTGTCTAACTCTTGCGCGCAGCCAGGGTTTTAAAATATAACTAATAATCTCTAACTTCTACGTGCAGCTAGAATGTTAAGAGGAGTGATTCCTATATAGGTAAAGTGGACACCTAAAAATCCAGTCCGCCGCTGTAGCTCAGAGCGATCGCCAACTGCTATTACACTCTTTTATCTTGACCGGGTGAAGCGGGTTCGCTTCCCACCTGGTACGAAGTAATTTTACTTTTTTTTTATTGGAGTAAATAAAAAGGAGTTTGTTTGGTTAACACAACTCCTTTTTATTTACTCCAATAAAAAAAAAAGTAAAATTACTTCGTACCAGGTGGGAAGCGAACCCGCTTCACCCGGTCAAGATAAAAGAGTGTAATAGCAGTTGGCGATCGCTCTGAGCTACAGCGGCGGACTGGATTTTTAGGTGTCCACTTTACCTATATAGGAATCACTCCTCTTAACATTCTAGCTGCACGTAGAAGTTAGAGATTATTAGTTATATTTTAAAACCCTGGCTGCGCGCAAGAGTTAGACAATATTAGTTATATTTTAATGACATTCAGGTCGCGCGGAAAGGCGGAAATGGGTGCGCGCTTCGTGTTATTTACGTTCTAACATAAGCTGATTTGTAATCAGTTATTAACAAAAATTAAACTCAGAAAAACTAATATATATATTCAGCTAACAAATATTTTTTAGGGGTGTCCTCTCTTAAAACACTGTAAGCGCGCACACAAGAACACTCCACCCACGTCAAGTGAACACCCCACCCACTTCAAGAGAACACCCCACCCACTTCAAGGCTTGCTCTCCGGACAGTGCGTAATGAACAGAGGCGGGCCAGGGCTGGCTCTGGGCCAACCAGAGACGAGCCGGACTGGGGAGGGCCGTGCAATGCGAAAACTGCTACAGTTACTGAAAGCCAAGAGCTCAGGGGCCGGACATCCAGCAGTTATTGTCATTAAAGTGTCTGTGACATCATCTTTTAACTCTGCATATAGTGACACAACATAAATATCTTGCATCATTCAACTTTGTTCGTTTTAGCAAACAAAATTATATATTAATGAAAATTCCTTTCAAAGTGAGTTTAAAATTAAAAACCGTGTTTCTTCACGGGACATCTGACTACACGCGAATGCAACATCTGTGACGTAGGAGGGAGAACGTCTTTAGAACTCCCCTTTTACATATTCATGACGGACAATAAATAAAACGACAAATTTAGCAATCTAAGTGAAGATTTGAGCGATTTGTCTTCAGTTTGGGAAGCAGAAAGTGAGATGAACAAGAAACAGCAGGTTCTAATTTAGGTCTGCACCCGCATTTATTTGAGTCTTACCTTTTCAGGAAGCAAGGAAGCTTTATTTATTCCATTCTTGATTAAGTATTGTATTTCATCTTTTGGGAAAGTGAAAAGGCTCACTTGTCCACTGATAATATTAGAACACCCAAATGCGACACAACGTAACGGCATTTTTGAAGTTATACAAAAAAAAAATAGGCGATCTGGCAGAGAATGAATATGCGTTATCATTGCAGCCGCGAACTGAGCTTCTCCTTCCTATGTCACAGATGTTGCATTCGCGTGTAATCGGATTTCCCGTGAATAAACACGGCGCAAAGTTTAAAATCACTTTAAAATCAAAATTAAATAGACCTTTTACCAGTTGACGTCATCACGCAAAGCTCGCCTGAAACGAGCGTTCTGATTGGACGGCAAAAAGCCGAAACTGGATTCAGGGGGGTTAGGAATGAGCCGGCAGCTTCGTAATGATAAGAGAGTTGTAATTTAGAAGCTTGGTTTCTTAAAATAGTGAACAACCACTGGTCAAAATGCCTGAACATTGTGCCGCGGATACGAGAGGAGGAAACTGTATGCTTATTGATGACAGGATTGCTTTTTTTTTTTCTGTGACAGCATTTCACCGATGCTCCCAGCAAAGCTGTGCGAATAACTTACAGAAACAGAGAAATGACTGAAATGTTTTCAAAGATACAGTGCTGTTAGACCTCAAATAATGTTAATAAAACATGTTTGTCTTGTGGAAACTATACTGTATATTTTTTCAACGCAGAAAGACTTCAAATGATAACAGCTAACAGTGCTGTATGAACAGGTCTGTTCATTTTTACGAGCTGCACGTTTTGACATTTTACTCACCTGTTCTTCAGTGGGGTTGAAGGAAGAATCTCTTTGCATGTCGCAGGTTGAAACAGGTTGAAACTTCAACACAGGCAGTGGACAGGTACAGAGAGGTCTCGTAGAACTAGCTAGCTGCTGCTAGCTTAGCAGCTGTCCAGTAGCATTCTGCTGCGGGATCCAGGTTGTTCTCTGTTTTGTCTGTTTCCCATATCCAAGATGTAATGTTGGAACGTAATCCACGGAGCTTGGATCATTAATGTCCATGCCAGATAAAAAATGCTGATTACACACGTTGATGCTTCGTGTCGGGGTGAAATCCTGCCGGTACCGGCGCATGAAGCAACATTTTCCTCCACATCTTCCTTCTTTTAGTCGCTTTACTCGACTTTCTTAGAGGGACGTTGTAAAACGAACAAGTCTCACCTTTTTCTTTTACTCGTTTACGTTGCCTGGAACAATTATAAACACAATAAAAGTCTTATTTCCCCACCGCGAGCATTGGCAGTAATGACACTAGACGCGCACCCCCCGACTTCCCGAAAATTCTGGAAAAATGCGAGTGCGCATGCGCGATGACGTCAACTGGTAAAAGGTCTATTGATTTATCATTTTGCTTGTACAAACGAACATAGTTGAATGATACAACATATATATGTTGAGCAATTTTATTCATAGTTCAAACATCATGTCAGTGGACCTTTAAGTAACTTTGTTTTATGGTTTGAATGTAGTTTTATTTTAAAATTAACCCATTGGTGGTCCGAACTGAGTTCATCCATGGGCCTGATTTGGCCCCCGGGCCACCAGTTGAACAGCTTTGGTTTAATCTCTGAGACTGCAAGCAAACAAACAAGCTAAACTGTCCAACACATGTTATTAACAGATTTAGTTTGACATGATTCCTTTCTTTTTGCAGCGGAGGTCCAAGCCCACTCCAGCCAGCAGAGCCGAGCAGAGATGGACCATTTGAGGGAGCAGCTTCTGGATGCTTTCCGCCAGCAGATGGAGATAAGGAAGTCCCTGATCGAGCTGGAGAACAACAGCATGGAGATCCAGATCGACACCTCCAAACACCTTATAACCATTGCAGAGTCAGTGTTTAAGTAGACAAACATTTAACGTGTTTAATAATACTGAGCGTCACATTTCAGGAACCTACCGTAGTTGCTTTTATTTAATTACACTGAAAATAGTCTTCTAATATGCGCTCAACACGCTGAAGCTTCTGTTATGGATTTGTAGAAATTATCTCTGGTCTAGTTCCACCATCAGTCAAACCTTAGCATGCAAGACGTGCAGGAGGGTCTACGATCATTTACCTGTCTCACCTGAATATAGATTTTATTGACTAGACCAGGGGTCTGCAACCTTTACAATCAAAAGAGCCATTTTACGCATTCGTTCACTAAATTAAAAGTGTTCAGAGACGCTACAACTGTGATTATCAACTGCTGGCCCACGGGCCACTTTAGGTTTGTTGGAAGGGGCTTTTGTGGCCACTAGGGGTGACCTAAAGATAAAATAACTAATAATTTATATTTTTACAATTTAAGACAAATGAAAAGACCAGATTATTTTAAAGAGAGGGTTTTTTCAATTAATAAAAACTATAAACTATGCAGACCTAGGTATTTTTTTTTATTGTGGAAAAAATAATTAAGTAAAGAAATAAGCCATAAAGTTAAAGTAGGTGTGTTTTACTCCTTGTACGTGTTCTAGTAGTCACACATTTGCAAAACAAATTACAAGAAAACTGCTAAAACTACAGGTAGTACTTTTTTGTTGTTTGTATAACAACTACGGTAATGTTCAGTTTTATGTTAGTTTTGGTCAAAGCTCGAAAGAGCCGCTGCAGAGGGACCAAAGAGCCGCATGTGGCTCCAGAGCCGCAGGTTGCAGACCCCTGGACTAGACAATCAAACTCAGAATGACAAATGTATTTTGAGCTGTTCGCTCAGGAAAATTAAGCAACATCATCAGTAAAAAAAATCTTTTTTTTTTCTCCAGCTGGGAGCAGGAGCAGAGCAGGCACAGGAGGAAGTGGCGTGCAGAGAGGAGGAAGGAAAGTGTCAATAAGGATGAAAGTGAGAAAGATTCAGATTCCCCGGAGTCTCCCCCAGACAGCGCCGAGACCCAGGAGGTGTCTGTGGCTCGAGAGAACCTGGTCACCCTCATGGTGGAACAGAAGAAGCTTCAGAAACAGAAGGTGGGATTGCGTCTGCCTTTTGATAACCAGTAGAAACTGGTTGAGTTGATTCAGCTGACATTTTCATCTTCTCATCCTTCAAAGGGGTTGCTGGAGTGCAGGTTCCTGGAGCTTCGAGACCGAGCTCGGCGCCTGGAGCTGCTGCTCCCGCGGAGGGTGAGCTCAGAGGAGCAGCGCGAGGTCCTTGCACTCCTCTGCAAGGTCCACGAGCTGGAGATCGAGAACACGGAGATGCAGTCCCATGCGCTGATTAAAGACAACGTCATCCGGCAGAAAAACTTTGTGGTGCAGCGCTTCGAGCAGCACAGACACTTGTGCGACGAGATCATTCAGCAGCAGAGACAGGTCCTTGATGGTGAGTTTGTCAGTGTTTGGATTTTGACATGAACTTTTTTTTTTTTCCCGCTGTTCTTTTCAGAGCTCAGGTTTTGGGCTTTGAGGACTCATCCATCCATTTTCTTCCGCTTATCCGGAGTCGGGTCGCGGGGGTAGCAGCCTAAAGCTAGATTCATACTCGACGCGTCGCGCAGCGCGCGAGGGTGCGCGCTCCAAAAGTGACGCAATTTCACAGTCCCCGCCCCTGCGCGTTGGCCCCGCGCGTGGGATTAGCGCGTGTCGTGCACCTCTGAATTTTTGAAACTCCGCAAGCCTATGCGCGCGCCGTGGGCGCTACGATTTGATTGACAGGTCCCCACCGACAGCCTTCACCCTCTTCACGCCGGAGCCTGCAGCTGTTTGCGCCGCTGTGGTCGTGGAGACGGCGTCGCGACGCATGGAGGAATGTTTTGTGACACAAATGTATTAAATTCTCCTTCATTCCTGATCTGGAGTCGGACTTTTCTTTTGTTTTTTCGCCAAAAGTCACGTGATCGCTTTCTCCTCCGCTGACTCCATGCATTAAAACCGCAAATAAAGACAACAGTTCAGCACGCGAGCGGAAAGCTATTTGTTTTTGTTGCGTGATTTCAAACAGTTCTTCTATGGTAGATTTCTTCTTCTACACCAGTGGTTCTTAACCTTTTTTGAGCTACCGAACCCTCCAGTTTCATATGCCCACTCACCGAACCCCTCTTTTTAATATATAAATTTTATATATTAAAAAAGATGGGTTCGGAAAAAAAATCATATTTTATATTATAAAATATGATTTTTTCCCCCAAATTCTACAACATCACCTTGCTTGGTTCGTCGTTTCCATAACGGTAGTTTTTTTTTTAAAGCCTTCAGGCTTTCTTCTGCTTGCATGATGTTGACACCACCACCCTGCATCTGCTGATTGACATGATTGAGAGCTGCAAATATATCAGCCATGTAAGCTAAAATCACAATGAAATCAGGATTTTTGAAGCAATCTGCATGACAATGTTGCTGCTCTTGCAAATACAGGCCTAATTCCACACGCATGGCAAAAACACGATTCAGCACCTGTCCCCGGGATAACCACCGAACATTAGAATGGTGCAGGAGTGCACTGAAAGTGTCAGAAAGTACCACAAAAAATTTAATTTACCTTAAACCAGAAAAAATTTACTAAAAAAATGTTGCTGAAAAGGTAGAATAAAGTTAAATTAGCAGAAGAAAGGCTGAAAGAAGCAGAAATGAGCACAAAAATGTGGAAATTATCTGAAGAAAATCTAAAATTAGAAAAAAAGATTCAGCTGAAAAGTAGCTAAAATTGCAGAAAGAAGCATCACCAGAATGAAGTTGAGAGAGCACATTTTTGCTGAATTAGGCTGACATTTTTTGAAATAAGAGCATTAAATGTGGAATTTGCTTAAAAAGCTAAAATTAGCATCTGGCTCGTTTTTACCTTGAATTCAGCAAGCGTTGTGTTCTTGTGTTCCCCGTCTCTATGCATCTTCATGAAGTGTTCCTTTAGTTTTGCCGGTGCAAGACTACACCATTATCATGCAGATAGGACGCTGACTTGCATCCCGTTCCGTGACACACGTGAATCCATGTTGGACATATTCGTCCAACCACTTTTTTTTTTGCTCGACATACTTAACGTAGTTTGTAAAATATTGTCAAAAAACACACGACGTACAACACGACAGCCATTTAAATTTCCGCATCAGCACTGAATCTGCAGCCGTCACCAGTGTTGCCAGATTGGGCGATTCACCGCGATTTTCCTTCTGACTTTTGCGGGTAGAGAGTGCTTTGGGCGGGTGGGACTCTATCTGGCAACACCGGTCACACCGGTGTTTACACAAGCGTGTCTTTACATCCGGGGCAGAGGCTCCGCTGAACCCCTGAGACCGGCTCATCGAACCCCTGGGGTTCGATGAGCCCAGGTTAAGAACCAGTGTTCTACACCTTTCTAGCAACATATGCACAGGTTTTAGAGGGTACTGCCACCTGCTGGTCGGCAAAAGAACAGCACTTTGCCATGCCCCGCAATGCGACAACTATAAACACAGAGGCGACACTGTAAACGCATTTCGCCGCACGGCACAGTGCACGCGCAGCGCGCACGCTCCAGCCTGCGGACCAAAGCGAAAGTCTAATGGTACATCCACACCAAACAGTGTTTCAACTTCAAAAAAGCTTGTCACGCACGCAAGTGGACGCACTGGACCCACAGTGGTGTCCAGACCAGAACGCGAAGCTGCGGCGGTGTGGCGGCGGGGTGTGTGGGAGGAGCTTACCGGTATACCGAGTTCCTCACTGCACTCCGCCAGGCAAGGAGCTTTTTATTTCTGTCTCTGTAGAGCAGACTTGACTGGTCGTGAAGGACTTGTCGCGAACACACAGCTACAATGAGTTTCTCTTCCATAGTACACGACTTCGCGGGTTTTTTCTGTGTCCCACAAACAATACGTCACATAGTTGCGCAATACCCGTCCCCTCGTTTCCGCGTCACATAGGGACTCTCCCCCTCTCTTCTCCCCCCGACTCTCCCTGATCAACCAATCAGGGAGAGTTGAACGGCGTTTGAACGTTTGAACGGCGAAATCATCAACATGTTCAAGGCGTGCTTTGGAGGCTGACGCGGGTTCACGTGCACGGAAAACGCTTTCTAGCACGCTCAACACGCACGTGACGTGACGCCCGACGCCAAGACGCGCCTGGAGGCGCGTCCCCCATTGACTTTGCATGTGAACTGGACGCTCCTGCAGTTGAAACGCTGTTTGGTGTGGACGTACCATAACTCAGCCTTAAGTAGGGAGGCCCAGACTTCCCTCTCCCCAGCCACTTGGAGCAACTCCTCTGGGGGAATCCCAAGGCGTTCCCAGGCCAGCCGAGATAGTCCCTCCAGCGTGTCCTGGGTCTTCCTCTGGGCCTCCTCCCGGTGGGACATGCCCGGAACACCGGGCTTTGAGGACTCAACAAATTAAAGTTTGTCAACAAAAGCCAGTTTTGTCTTTACATTCCTACAACTGGCCTGAATATTCTGGATAAATCATAAATGAATCTTTAGCTTTAGAGCAGGGGTGCTCATTACGTCGATCGCGATCTACTGGTCGATCGCAGCGTGACATTAAAAAAATATAGTCGTCAGTCTATCAAACATCCCGTCACTTGATTGACATACAGGGCAGCCATTCACAGCCCTCATTCTCTCAAACCAGCTCTGAGAGATTTTCGGAGAAACACCATCCCCGCTCCCCCACTCCCGAAGGTGTGAAATTCTCCGTGTGTGAAGTTGCACATACAGACGGCTGCAGTCCAAAGTTTCTCTGCACTAACAACAGATTTAAATAATGTCAGAGAGCTGAGTGTTTTTCTGCTACTCACCCTTTTTCAGCATGCAGGAGAAAAACTAATAAAATCCAGGGTCCAAAGAGACTTTATTCACCAGTTTGGACAAAACTGTGATCATGCAGTCGCTGCATGCACAATGAATACAGCTGAGCCCAGGGTTGCCAGATAAATTTTAAAAATGCCTTATTTACCACCTCCTTTTCTGTGCACATGTTCAAGAAACAATACAAACTTCATCTTGCTCAAGATGAGAGTTCTGCAATGGAGTTAAATTCAAAGCAGTCTGCTCCTCAGACAAATAGTGTTAGATTATTATTTTATCTTATGAATGTTTCTGTTAAATTATTATTTTGTATACTGTATACTGTATATATGTTTCTGTTCAGTGCCCTGAGATTACTTCTTTTGTGAATTGACGCTATAGAAATAAACTGAATTGAATCTTAGAACATCTTTACTCAGCAAACACAACAGTTTAGGTCAAAATACTATCATTTTAAAGCCACAGTAGTTCATAATTTCTTATCTGGCAACCCGACTGACATGTAAACTACAGCATTTTTCATGTAAACCAGCTTATTTTTTGTTTATTACCCCCAATAAACAATGAAAAAACACTAATGTTTCCACAGATTGTTCTCGTGTAAACGAGGCCTTATAGTAAGTAGATCACTTTGACTTGATCATTTCAAAAGTAGCTCACATGCTGAAAAAGTCTGGACACCTAGCTGCTTTAGAATATATTTGGTTGTTATTTTAGATCAAGATGATTTCAGATTTTCTGATTTATGTACTCAGACCACAGTCTGCTGGTGCCGCCACACCTCCAGGAGCTGTATGACACGTACACGAGGGAGCTGGATGAGAGGAAGCTGGAAAGAGCTATGGCCCTGGAAAAGCTGACCAGCAGACACTCTGTCAAGGTAGCAGATTCATCGCCTACTAATTAATTAAGGTGCCTAAATATAGATGGGAGTAGTGGGATGAATAATGACACTAATGCTCTCATTTCCAGGAGGGCTCTTTACCTAAGATCTCTGTGCCTGGTCTGGGTCGCGACTACACGCAGGATGTGGATTCAGACCAGGAGAGCGTGTGCAACATGTGCTGCGATAACAGACGGGGTCAAGGCAGGATGCGTAGACATACGTTGCCCCCCATTCTGCCCGAGTCTGAGCCGTAAGAAAACATCTCTGACGTAAACCAACAACTGTCTGGAGTGAAGGCGTTAAATAAATGTTTTCTCACTCAGTGACAGAGTTTTCAAGAGCAGCCCTCACGCCAAGCAAGTAAAGAGTCTGATTATAATGACCCCACCTCCGATTCACATCAATGGGAGGGGCAACAGAGAGGTAAGGACAATTTACCCTGATGCATCCTCAGTAATCCAGGTAGAAAAATCTAAAAAAGCTAAGTCTGGTCCTCTGGACAATTTGTTTTCAAA
>JBBPBX010000807.1:59850-88803 GCA_038048925.1 Garcialebias charrua
CTAACAGTGCTACAAAATATGTAAAGAAACATCAAGTTTTACAATGTTTTAACTTTTATTCACTATATTTAATTCATTATTACAGCTGCAGAGCATAAACATGTTATTAACCAACATGTTTTAAGCACTGTGTAATATTCCCACTGAAAAAACAACAACTTTTCAACAGTTGAACAGAAGAACAAAACAAAAGAAATCTAACTTCTCTCTCAAGCGTGTTTATCTGGAAATGACTGATACAGATTGCCCTAGTGTTCAATCTGTTATTATTATTATTATTTTTAATTTTTACCTTTAAAAAAAAAAACTTCTTCTCTCCAGCTTTCTGGGGTCCTCTAGCACCCCCTGGCGGCCCCTACTTTGGAAAACACTTTTGAAAAATTACACATGCTGTATTAAAGCTGCAGTATGTAGCTTTTTTTATGAACATATTTCTTCACTCTGTCACTACCTCCTGACAGACTGATGTTAGCCAGGTAATCTCTGAAAAAAAATTAAAAAAATATTGTCCCCTTGCTTCTCCAGGTGGTAAATAAGCATTTCTAAAAAGAAAAGGTGACCCGCCATTTTCCAGCCAATAAAAACAGAGCTTGAATTTGAATCAGCCAATAAAAACAGAGCTTGAATTTGAAATTCAACAGACCACAAGGGGGCAGAGCCACATATGGCTCTGAGGGGGAGGGATCAGAATGCTTTGCCTGTTGAAAATATTTCTAACTGCTGCAGTTCTACAGAAACTGCATACTGAACCTTTAAGTGTTCACTGTGGATATTTGCATTCAGATGTTTTCAGGTGTTATATTCCAAGTCAGCAGAATTTGAATTTTAAAAATAAAATGAGGTTGAAAAAAGGTTTGGAGTAAAAAATATCTCACTAAAACCAATAATTCTCAGTCAGGTCATCTGGACAGTTTCTTTTTTATAGAAACGTTTCACCCTACATCCGGAGGGCATCATCAGTCAGAGGAGTTCCAGCAAACTGTTTCCCCACCAAGCAGTAAACACCTTAAGTGGACCAACCAGTTTGCTGGAGATAAGATGGTTTCTGGGGGCCGTCATGTCCCTCGTCGACTCCTCCCAGGCAGGCAGCCTCAAAGTGGTTCAAGGCGACAAAGTTCATGCTCAATAATCCAGGTACCAAATGCAATCATCTGACTGATGATGCTCTCCAGATAGAGGGTGAAACATTTCTATAAAAAAGAAACTGTCCAGATGACCTGACTGAGAATTGTTGGATTTGGTACCTGGATTATTGAGCGTGAACTTTCTTATCTCACTAAAAGTTGTGTTTTGGTAAGACTCAGAACTGATTTTAGTTTGGACTCAGCCTGATCAGCTTGAAGTAAAGTATTTTTTTGGATTATAAGGTGCATTAAGCAAAAAAAAAACCCAGATAAGTCAAACTTTATTCAACTAATTAAAGGCGCTAGTGTAACTTTCTGTAGCGCTCAGCACTTAGAAATATTTTCAACAAGGAAAAGCATTCTGCTCCCTCCCCCTCCGAGCCATATATGGCTCTGATCCCAGTGTGCTGCTGAACTTGAGATCAGCTCCGCCCCCTGCTGCAGTCTCTCGGAGCCACTGCATATTCTGTGTTTATATGTTAATAAAACGTTCTAAAAAATAAAAATAAAACCATGGAGCACTGGTCCATCAACAGAAAAACACCCTGAAATCAGCAGAGCTTCACGCAGCCACGTTGGACATGATTTAATTCGCTCGTGACTTCCTCATTTCTGTTAGTGGAGGTCTGGATGCTCCGCCTCCACATGTCCCGTCTCAGGAGCTGCAAAGTTCTGTGATTATATGTTAATAAAACGTTCTAAAAAATAAAATAAAACCATGAAGCACTGGTCCATCAACAGAAAAACACCCTGAAATCAGCAGAGCTTCACGCAGCCACGTTGGACAGGTTTTTTTTTCGCTCGTGACAAATCCATTTCCTCATTCCTGTCAGTGAAGGATGAAGCGATCACTTGACTTTTGGCAAAAAACAAACAAAATAAAAGTCCAGCTCTGGGATGAAGAAGGGATATTTAATACATTTGTGTCACATACAAAACAGAATGAGAACGAGCCACGGCCGTTGCGGGCTGGCACGGGGGGGGGGCGTGGGTTCTGTTTTGATTTGCTGGTTAAGGCCGGGTCACTCTGTGTTTTTAGTGTTTTTATAAATGCTGATAGAGAAGCAAGGGGACTATAGTTTTTTCAGATTACTTTGTCTAACATCAGTCTGTCAGTGGATAGTGACAGAGTGAATAAATGTGTTAAAAATATATTGTTAGAAAAGTTAGACTGCCCTACAAAGTTACATAGTGCAGCTTTAACAAAAACTCAACATTGTTCAGTTGTACCACATAAAATCGGTTTGAGATCGGTAAGCACAACCGGAATTAATACACAAGGCTTCCTGACTGGGAGACCACAGACAGTACGGGTCGGGAGTAACACATCTAGCACCATCACATTGAACACAGGGGCCCCACAAGGATGTGTGCTGAGCCCCCTTCTATTCACCCTGCTAACACACGACTGCACACCATCATACAGCTCCAACCACTTCATCAAGTTTGCGGACGACACAACAGTGGTGGGTCTCATCAGCAACAACGATGAGACGGACTACAGGAACGAGGTGAGCCGCTTGGCCTTGTGGTGCGGACACAACAATCTCACTCTCAACGTGGAGAAGACAAAGGAGATTGTTGTGGACTTCAGGAAGAGGGATGCCCAACATGCCCCTCTGACCATCAACAGCACCACAGTGGAGAGAGTGGACAGCACCAAGTTCCTGGGAGTGCACGTCTCAAAGGACCTGTCCTGGAGCAGGAACACTGCATCACTGGCCAAGAAGGCTCACCAGCGTCTCTACTTTCTCCGCAAGCTGAAAAGGGCTGGAGCTTCAACCCCCATCATGTGCACCTTCTACAGGGGTGCCATAGAAAGTGTCCTGACCAGCTGCATCACGGTGTGGTTTGGTGCATGTACTGCATCCTGCCGCAAGAGCCTCCAGCGCATCGTGAGAGCAGCTGAGAAGATTGTCAGCACCTCCTTCCCCTCACTGCAGGACTTAATGGTGCGATCACACCGAACAGCGTTTCAACCTCCAAAAAGCTCGTCACGCACGCAAGTGGACGCACTTGGTGTCCAGACCTACTTGGACCAGAACGCCAGAACGCGAAACTGCTGCGGGGTGTGTGGGAGGAGCTTACCGGTATACAGAGTCCTGCGCACAGAGTCCTGCGCACTCCGCCAGGCGAGGAGCTTTTTATTTCCGTCTCTGTGGAGCAGACTTGACTGGTCGTGAAGGACTTGTCGCGAACACACAGCTACAATGAGTTTCTCTTCCATAGTACACGACCTCGCGGGTCTTTTCTGTGTCCCACAAACAATACGTCACATAGTGCGCGCGCCCCCTCGTTTCCGCGTCACATAGGGACTCTCCCCCTCTCTTCTCCTCCTCTCTTCTCCCCCTCTCTTCTCCCCCCGACTCTCCCTGATTGGTTGACACACCAACCAATCAGGTAGAGTTGAGCGGCGTTTGAAAGTTTGAACCGCGAAATCTTCAGCATGCTGAATGCGCGGTTTGGAGGCTGAAGCCGGTTCACGTGCACGGAAAACGCTTTCCAGCACGCTCAACACGCACGCGACGTGACGCCCGACGCCAAGACGCGGCTGGAAGCGCGTCCCCCATTGACTTTGCATGTAAACTGGACGCTCCTGCTGCTGAAAAGCTGTTCGGTGTGATCACACCATACACAGCAACCGCCTCACTCGGAAAGCCCTCTGCATGGCAGGTGATCCCACACACCCACTACACAGCTGCTTCAGACTGCTGCCATCAGGGAGGAGACTGAGGAGTCTCCAGGCTCGAACCAGCAGACTGAGAGACAGCTCTGTTCATCAGGCAGTCAGGATGCTAAACACTCTGCCTGCTCTGCCTCCCCTCCCATTTGAACTGCCTTAACACTAAAAACTTTCTCACACATTACCACACAACACAAAGATTTTAACACTGGACTCTGTGTCATCAAACGGGTTATTCACTAAACTCTCGGTCATGTGCTCATTCAGTTTGCACTACTTCTCATATTTGCACTAATGTTTGTATTACATCACTGCCTATAGTCATACTACTGTTTACATTCACTGTTTACATTTATTAATACTGTTTACATTTATTACTACTGTTTACATTTATTACTACTGTTTACATTTACACTACTTTTATATCTACACTACTGCTGATACATATACAGTATTCTCTGACTAGCCTTATTTAAGGATGCCCAATGTGCCTTATGTGCCTTACTGCATATGCCACTTTGCCTCTATACCAACATCAACTACCTCATACATATACTGTGTACATTAACTCATATGCTGCTTTGCCACTCTTTGCAAATGTCAATGCTAGAACCTTCAGTTTATTTTATAGATATACTTTTTATACTACTATGCAAAAACTCAGGACAGTATTACACTTTTATTATTTCATTTTATGCTTATGTTCATTAAATGTTTAGTGTTTTAGTGTTGGTGTAAATTTTCATACTTTTATACTACTATGCAAAAACTCAGGACAGTGTTACACTTTTACTATTTTATGCTTATGTTTATTAAATGTTTCAGTGTTTTAGTGTTTAAATGGTTACTGTTGCACCGAGGGACTGAGAGAAACGCAATTTCAATCCTGTGTATGTCCTGTACATATTGCAGTTCTGACAATAAAGTTGACTTTGACTTTGACTTACTGTTGATTTTTGAGAGTGCGCCTTATAGTCCCAAAAATACAGTAAAGTACCGCGGTGAATGTGTGGTCGTAATGAATCGCTCGCGTCTTTTGTGTTGCAGCTGCAGCCTTTGGCTCCTGAAAGCTTTACAAGCTACAGGCATCTCAGCCACAGCGTCAGCAGTCACCTGGACTCTTCACCTGAGAGCAGCGAGGCCGGGGCTGATGTCCGCCTTTCCCGAAACGGTAAGATGATTTTTTTTAGGTACATCATTTAGCATAAGCTGCCTAAGCCTTGCAGTCAGGGAACCTCCAAACACGTAGCAGTGTTTTTAATGCATAGAGCTGTGTTGAACATAAGAAAATATGTATCTGTATACTGTATTGGGTTTGACACAATGACATCTTGTTAGTCGTATAGCAAACATAACCGTCTACAACCATACTGACTGTGCTTGAACCTCTGTGGTCTGGGAGTTGTCGAGTTGACGTCACAGTCGAAAGAGAGACCTTGTCAGAGCATTAAAAGCTGTTTTTGTGACCCAAACCAAACCCCAGGTGCATATCCCCACTCCCTAAAACAAATCCATCAAACTATTGAGGCATGTTGTGGCCCCCCAGCATTGCAGTACATGAAAATGAGAAGTAGCAATAAAAATAAAGACTGAGTTTGTTGATGGGAACACATTTTGAACACAAAGGGCAGATTTATTGGAGTAATTTAGAGGCATCAAAAAGGCGTTCAATTCAGGATCAACTGGACTTTATTTGTAACAGAAAACGTTTCGACTTCTGTCCAGAAGTCTTTTTCAATTGAATTGAAAAAGACTTCTGGACAGAAGTCGAAACGTTTTCTGTTACAAATAAAGTCCAGTTGATCCTGAATTGAACGCCTTTTTGATTTATCATGTCCTGGATGACTGAGAATCTTCACCAGCATAATTTAGAGGCAGTTTTTATATCGCAGGGGTCTGCAGCCTGCGGCTCTGGAGTCACATGTGGCTCTTTGAGCGGCTCTTTCAGGCTTTGACCAAAACTAAAATAAAACTGAATTTTATTTAAATTCTTGCCAACAATGAAAATTGCTAGTTTTAACAGATTTCCTGTCATTTTCAAATATGCGAAGGATAGTACAATACAAAGCGAAAAACATGAGGACTACTTCATGCTAGTAGTTTGAGACAAGCTGCTGAGAAGGAATATTTGATGTCTTGAAGAATAAAACACAAAAAAACAAAGTCAAAGTAAACCAAATAATTTATTTTTCTTTAAAAATGTAATTGGATATCCAACGAACTGGCCTAATTTCAGAATCAGAATGCTTTTATTATCCTTGCACAGTGAAGTACAATGAAATTACTTTCAGTACAGCTTAAACATGGACAGAAGTGTACAGGGGGCTGCAGCTTCTAAGATGCACTGCCCCTATTACTTAGATAAGAAAAGAGGAAGAAAACATAGAGAGAACTATAAAAAAGATATCTCACTGTGTGTCCTTGACAGGGCACGGTTTGAGGCATCAAACAAAACTACCACAGCAAAGCAACATCAATAGACAATACATATGTGTATGGAGTGGATAGGGGGTCCCAACACGGCCGCCAGGTGAGCGACGCAGTCCTTGGTGCCTTCGCATCTCCAAGGTTGCTGCACCAGGGGAGACGAGCGAGGCCAGTGGAGACACTGACTTTGAGGGAAGGTCATAGCGCATCACAGTCCAGAGCACCCCCACCCCCAGCCATAGTCCTGATAAGAGGTGTTTATTTATCAGCCAGCTTGGTTGAGCTCTTTCACATTTCCACAACCTTGGGGAAGGGAGGGGATGGGGAGGGGGACAGAGCATCTTTGTTTCTATAACATTTTATACAGTCTTTAACTTTATGCTTTAAGTAGGAAACATAATTTTTATTGTTTTTAAGATAGAAAGAAAAAAAAAACCTCCACTAGATAGTTATTAAAATAAATATTTGGAGGTAATAATGGTGTGGAGAGGATGGCTGCAAGGGGAGAAGGGAGGCCATTAAAAAAAAAGTAGGAAACTTAATTCTTCAACAATAAAGAGAACTCACATCGGCCTGCAGAGTTCAACATTATATATTTTCCTTCTTTACTTGAATCTGGACTTTTCTTTTGTATTAACATGTACAAAATATAAATAAACGTTAATAATAGTTAGACATTTTATATTTTATAATGTCACCCCCACTGGCCAGAAATGCCATCTCCAACAAACTTGTGGTCCATCGGCCACCAGTTGATAGTAAACAGTTGTAACAGGTTTTGGAGCTCCAGACATCATAATTAGTAAGCAATGTGGCAAAAATAAGCTTTTTATTTTAATTGTATTTTTTACAAAGGCTGAAGACCCCTGTTATATCATAAATAAATGGGTGACTATTTGTAATTCACTCTTTGCCTTAAATCTAAAAGGAATATTTAAAATTCTGCTTTCGGCATGTTTTATATTTAGTAATATCTCCAGTTGCACTCATGGAAAGACCTAAATAATAAAACTCTATCAGCTGGAACAAGGATGTTTAAGTGAAATAAATGTTTTACTTGCACCTTGACAGAACGGCAGCAGATCCTTAAAGGTGTCCAGAACATTGTGGTCAAAGCAGCCCGTCGGCGCTCCAAAGCTCTGGAGGTGGACGCCCTGCGGTTACACCCCGCCCCCTCTCCCTTGGATTCCAAAAAGCAGAGAAGCAGTCTTTCTTTGAGCGAGGCGCCTCCTAGAGGTGTAGCGCTGCAGCGCGGCAGGCTGCCCAGCCCCGAGCTGCGTCACGCCACCTCAGACGACAACCTGTCCAGCAGCACTGGGGAGGGACCCGGCCTGCAGGGGACCTGGACCCGCCCTCGTAACCGCCCGGCCGCCACCAAGAACCAAACGCCTCGCGAGGTGGACTTTGAAGCTCGGCGGAAGAAGAGGCGGTCACGATCCTTTGAAGTCACCGGTCAAGCCGTGAGTGTTTGCGTTCAGTTTATTTATGCAGCGCCAAGTCACAGCAGAAGTTGTCTCATCTTTCACTTGTTGTGTGAAATAAATGATTTATATATTTTTTTTAAAGTCACAAATTGACAAATTTAACACTATTATAAACGCTATAATAAAGCAAACAGTTTCAAAGGTTCACTGCGTCATGTTTCTGCATTTAGACCTATTCCAGTTTTATACAGGTAGTCCCCGACTTACGAGCGAGTTCCGTTCGTACGAGGTGCTCGTAACACGAAATCTCGTATGTCAGGACCCGAAACACGTGTTGCTCGTAAGTCCGGATTTTTGCTCGTAAGTTGGAAAATTTATGCTAGCGCTACTACGAACACTCGTTCTTCATCACAAACGTTCATACTAGTTCATAAACATGCTCAGAAACTTGTTTCCAAACGATTAGCTAACACACTTTCATCTAAAAACGCATAAAAGTGCTGTATTTTCTGTATGTTCTGTACAAATTTAGTGTTCCTTAGTGAGCTCGTAAGTCCGGAACCTCGTATGTCGATGCGCTCGTAAGTCGGGGATTACCTGTATTAGCTTTTATTTTGTGGGTAGTTTTGATGCTCTGGTTAAGCTGTATATGTGCCATCAGTAAAATACTTTAATAATTTTTAATAACTTTGATGTTTCTTGTATTTTTTTGGATTTTCTCGCTCTTACTTGCAGCTGCCTCCAACTAAAGCAGCCGCAGCTCAGAGGTTTCGCCCTCTGGACAGCACATCAGACACGCACCTCCATATTAACGGTCAACCCCAGGCCCCCATGCTGCGTCCCCAGTACAGAGGGGTCCCTCCCCTCACCAAAGTCAGGCCCCACCACAACAACCAGCAAACAGGTAACCAGTCGTCACCGCTGTCAGACAACGAGGTATACGTCCAGTTTTCTTATTGAGTCTTCTCCCTCTGTAGGCTCTCACGCTGAATCCTCTACAGCCAGCATTAGTAACTTGAAGAAAGCACCCCACCCCCGGCAGCCCCTCCTCTACATCACCTCCACCCAGCGCACACGCAGACACTGAGCCCAAGACTGTGCACCCAAACCAGCTGAGCTCAAAGAGAGAACACTTTCTACTCTGTGAGCATCCGTGTAAAAACCAAAACTGAAGCCCTCTGGGACTGAGAGGCCCAGACCACCGACAGGCTCCGAGACCCACAAGTCTCCAGACAAAGACTAGATGTTCAGTTCATGTTCTGTCTCGTCAAGTGTCTTCACCTTAGCTTGCCGCAGCGCTGAAACACAAGCCATCAAGACGTGATGATGACTTTGAGCTCGCTGGTTGTCTATTTGATTCTTGTCATTTTCGTTGCCTGTAAAAAACCCTGAACATAAAGGAAGTGGTTAGACTGGTGGAGCTCAGCCTCGTGTTAAAAATGAAAACAAGAATCCAGAAAAAAAGACAGGTTTTGTGTGTCTAAAGTTAAGGAGAAAATAAGCCGTGCCCTTCTGTCCAGTTGTCAGCAACGATGTTTCAAACTTGCGTAATTTGTTTTCTGTTCCCAGTTTTTGCCTCTTTTTGTTTTGTCTTCCTTGTGAAGCATGACTATGTATTTTCAGACTAGTCAGTTCAGTTTTTAATGACCTATTTAACCCTTGCCTGTTCTTTTATGATATTGATATCGGCATTGTTTTCATAATTGATACTTTCTATTCTTTGTTTTGTACGTTTGATTTTTTTTAATTTATACGAAAATAAATTTTATTGGATTGTGTCGAATGCCACGTTTTTCCCCATTCTGCTGTCAGCTGCGGTAACCTGCATCTAAAAGAATTTAAAAAAAAGTTATTTATGAGCAGTTTGACCTTGAAGCACGGGTGAGGAAATGAGAAAGTCTTGCTATATCATACCATACCATACTAGGGATGTCCCGAGCCGATCACATGATCGGAAATCGGTCCCGATCACGTGATTTCAGACTCGACTTGAATCGGGCGTTACACACCGATCAGGGATCGGATATATATGTGTATATTTATTCTAAACACAAACGGGAATATTATATTAACTGTATGTTGTGTTACAGAGTCAAATTGTCTCGGAACAAAACATGCACAATATTTTTGCAGCAGTGCCTGCCGTAAAGCAGTGACTGTCGTAAAAAAGAAGCGGAACGCGGCATTAACTTGAAGTGGAGGCAGCGATGTCTGTCGTGTGGAGATATTTTAAAGTGGATGACAAAGATATTGCGTTTGCAAACTGTGAGATATGTAAAGTTCGTATTTCAAGAGGAGGTAAGGAAAAGGCTGCATTTAACACAACAAACCTGATTAGGCACATCAGAAACAAACACCCGACACAATACACAGAGTTTAACCAGACAACCCAGCCGAAGACGAGCCAGCTCACGCTGCAAGAGACTTTATAATTTATATTTATCTCATAAAGAAAAACATACACTTCCTTCTGTGAAGCCACAGGAGGAGAGTTAAGGAGTGCTGTTCAGAAAAGCATGTTACTAGCCTTATTTTATAAAACTGACACTTTAAGTTTCTTATTTGTTTACATGCCTGCTCAGTATTTTAAGTTGAGCTGCTTATTTTAAATTAGACATTTTTATTTCATACTGTTGCACTAAACTTCAATGTGAATAATAAATAAATAAAAATCTTATTACTTGATTGTTCAATCTACCTCACAGAAGTACTCTGCTAAATGTTTTTTTTCTCTTCATTTTAAAAATGTATTTTAGAAGTATCGGATCGGGACTCGATATCGGCCAATACTCAAATTAAAGGACTCGGACTCAGGGTCAGAAAAACCTGATCGGGACATCCCTATACCATACCATGCCTATTTATTTAGAGCACTTAAAACAGCAACAAGGCCAACCAACGTGCTGTACAATAGAAACAAAAAGCACAGCAGACAGGAAAACATAAAATAAAAATAGAGATACAAATAGCAACAGAAACTAACTAAAATGGCCAACACTATAGTACAGAGAGGATCAAAACAAATCGCATCGTGTTAAAGGCAAGAGAATAGAAGTGGGTTTTCAAGCGAGACTTAAAGACTAAGTGTGGGAGCCTGCCTGACACTCGGTGGCAACTCATTCCACAGTCTTGGACCTGCAACAGAGAAAGCCCTGTCACCTCTGAGCTTACGACGAGTTTCTGGAACTGAAAGAAGCTTCTGGTCTGCTGACCTCATAGAGCGCGGTGGGACATATGGCTGCAGAAGGTCAGTGAGATAAGGTGGAGCGGAACTGTTCAGAGATTTAAAAACATACATGAGTATTTTAAACTTTTAAAGAAATGCTATCAGTTGTGATGAGGGACCAACTGACCAAATTGAAGTCGAATCATAACTATGGACTTCAATTTGGTCAGTTGGTCCCTCAACACAACTGATAACATTTCTTTAAAGAGAAGACAGGCTGTATGCGAGCTGATTTGCCTTGTTGGCATGCACGCAGCTGGGTATCTCATCAACTTGATGACGTGTCCATCTCTGTCATCTGGATCTTAAGGACAAATATTTAATTGGATTCATGATAACTTGTTCCTGCTTTATGGATTTGACTGGTTCCTGGTCTATCAACACACAAGGAAGACGTCAGCAGCAAATCTGGACCTGGTCAGGCTCCCTGCCTTCCATGATGGTGTTATGTATCCTGAGGAGAATGAATATTTTTAGACCTCACAGTTGTTTAGGTTAGCTGCAGTCTGCTGAAGCACCAGCAGCCTGCTGCTGCACTTTTTTTTACTCAGCCTTAATCAGGCTTGATTAGCTGTGTTGCAACACCTGCTGAATCTCTGCCTTTATATGCTCTGGGCTGAGACCAGAAGAGTGTGGAGGTTGGCTGAAGCCAGCAGAGGTCTTGATCCTGCTGAAGGTAAATAAGCTTATTTTTAATGAATGCAACTGTAGAGTTGTGCGGCTTATTTGCACAGGGAGTTTCTCCACCCTCCCTGGCTGTGGTGTGCTCCTGTTGGAGTTGTGTGTTGGAGCACTGTGTGCTCATGAAGACTCTGTAGAGTGTGTTGGAGCACAGTATGCTCGTGAGGACTCTGTAGATAGAGTGTGTTTGGAACACTGGTGGTGTTCTTTTTGTGACCTCTAGTTAACCTGAGAGGTGAGGACTTGAGCCCTGAGGCTCAATGTGTTTTGGGGTTTGTGTCTGTCCGTAGGACAACAGTTGTGTTTTTCCCCCTAATTCTTTTTATAACTTTGTCAGGTTGGGTAAGACTGGTAGTCCCATTTTCGTCTTTTGTTTAACTCTTAGGACAAGTGGTTTTTGGACATGTAGACCGCTGTCCAAACAGGCTTCGACGGCTCTGTATAGAGTTGGCCCTGTTAGACAGCGTTATTTTCTGTTTGGCCAGCTTACCCAATCCATCTTTTTGTTGCTACTTTTTTCTTTTGTTTGTGATGTGGGACGCCTGGAGAAGGTGATGGTGGTTCCTGACCAGAGGGAGCTGCTGCAGAAGACCTCATCAGTGACCAGAAGATTTTAGTTTAGTTAAATAAAATTCTTTTAAACCTTTTTGACTGAGTTTGTTGCAGCTCCTCAGACTGAAAAAGTATTTTGGACAAAACATGAAACGTTTCAACAAAGAAGAAAATTTGTTTCATTTTCTTTTTTTAATTTTATCTCAAGGCTTAGAAAAGTTATTCAATGTACCGTAGAAGCAGACAAGCTGCCGTGTAAGTCCCTGGAGTTTGTTACGAGTTGCAGAGCATCACCGTATGAATTAGTGCAGCTGCAAATGTGACAGTTTGATCGTCATTTTTTTTTTTACTACAAATAACTGACGTGAAATTTTTCTGCTTAATGCCTGTAAGCGCTTTTAAAATTTCAGTGAAAATCTGAAAAATAATTTTCAGAAAAAGGAGCAGGCATGTTGTGGAAAACATTTCAGAATTAGGAGCAAGCTTAAAATGATATTTATTACTAAAATAGATGAAGACAGGACATGTTCCAGAATTGCGTCGCTCAAGGTGGCTGCATGTTGGAGTAGCTCTCTCATATTCATTCTGAGACTTTGCTTTTGAAAAAAAAAAAATTACAAATTTTTCTGGATGTAAATCACTTTTTTTTTCAGTTGAGTACTTCCTCTGGTTTCTGATGCTGTGCCGCTGGAAGGATTTTTACTGAAACCTTTTTCACATTTGGACATTTGTTATGTGTAACTAAAAACAAGGTGTTTTTCTACAACTGGGAGCTGATTAACATCTCAGAAGCCCAAATAAGACCTCAACTACAGCCCTAAATCCCAAATCAGTTGAAAAGGAGGTGCTGTGGATGCATTACCGTCTACATGGAGGCTGTGCTCGAGTGCTTGACCACGGCTTAAAACAGCAGGAGGACCGAGATTGTCCCCTGGCACCTGCAATTAAGTCTGCAGTGCCGAGGGGCTCGGCAGGATGCTGCAAGAAATGGCCATTGCTCGGGGAGGAGTTCTGCTCAGTCTTGCTGCCCAAGAGGATAAGAGGCCTGCAGGGTCTGGGTGGATGGATCAGCATCTCCAGCCAGTTTCTTCTGATCTGCTGTGGGACAGACTGCTACAAGAAATCCTGCTCAAAACCATCAGCATCTTTAACTAATGAAACCAGGATGATGAGCTACAACAACAATTAATTTCCCCTTTGGATTAATAAAGTATTTTTGAACTGAATTGAATTAAAGAAATATAATTTCATTGCAGTTTACTCATTAGCAGATAACGTGTGAATTCTTTGTCCATCAAGTCATTGTTTTTCTTTCGATTGCTCTGGATTTATCTGAGCGAGGGAATTTTACACAAAAAATATTTGGCACTTGTTTTACGCCAGATGCACTTCCTGATGCAACCTGGACTCAAACCTGCAGCCTTAGAATTACAAGACTGCGGCACTGACCGAAAAACTGCTTTGTCCATTAAATAAAGCACATTGAATTGAATTTACCTTGTTTAAGATGACCTCTTGATTTGACTGTGCTTATAACTTTTATTTGAATTGCTTTTTGTTGAATTATTGGTGTCTGTACTTTAACTGTTATCTGTCTAAAACAGGTTTCTTGAAAATTGAGTCCTCGTGACTTACTTAGACTAACCTTAATACATGAATGAATGATTATTGATGGACTGAACTGAATCTGTCACAACCCTTTTCTACTTGTATAGAAAATAATCTGCAAGTAACTGTTTTTTCGTTCATTTTTAAATAGTTTTGGATTAAAACGAAAACTAATTTAAAAACTAATTAAAACCTGTGCAAAATTGAAGTTTTCTTTAGATAACGTGCTACAAAATGTCCACTAGAGGGCGCACAATCACAGCAAAAAGGTCAGTATTGACTTTTATACTGTAGTGTACCATTTCTTATATTGTGACTAAATTTTAGAACCATGAAATGGGGGAATTAACGAGAAAATACAACTTTTGATTATTATGATTGAATAAGACAAATATGGGCTGTTAAATTTGGAATAATTTGTACTCTCTGATACATCTATTATTATAGTTATTGAGCCGTTTACATACATATGTAATTTATCATTTTCAACAGGAATATTTCCAGATAATATGAAAGTAGCTAAGGTAGTTCCTCTTTTTAAAAATGGTGATAAATGTGTGTTCAACAATTATAGACCTATATCCTTGTTACCACAGTTTTCAAAAATTCTTGAAAAACTATTTGTAAACAGACTAGATCAATTTATAGATAAACAAAATATTCTAAGCAACAGTCAGTATGGGTTTAGAGCAAAAAACTCTACATCAATGGCTCTCATGGAATTAATGGAACAAATAACTACTGCTGTCGATCAAAAACAATATTGTATCAGTATTTTTGTTGATTTAAAAAAAGCATTCGATACTATTGATCACACCATTCTCCTTGAAAAACTGAACAAATATGGTATTAGAGGACCAGCATTACAGTGGGTATCTAGCTACTTGAAAGATAGGAAACAATTTGTACAAATAAATGATGTAAGATCTGACCTCTGTAATATCACATGTGGAGTTCCCCAAGGCTCTGTACTTGGACCAAAGCTATTTATTTTATATGTGAATGACTTGGTAAATGTGTCAGGACTCCTTAAATGTGTACTTTTTGCTGATGATACCACATTTTTCTGTTTAGGTGAAGATATAGAACAAATGTTGGAATTGATAAAGACAGAATTTGTCAAGATACAAACTTGGTTTAAAATAAATAAATTATCATTAAATCTAGAAAAAACTAATTACATGATATTCAGTAATAAAAAGAAAACTGTTGATGTTCCACTCAAAATTGAGGATGTTGAGATTTGTAGAGTGAGTGAGGTGAAGTTTTTGGGTGTTATCATTGATGACAAACTGACATGGAAACAACACATAAATTCTGTAAGAATAAAAATAGCTAAATCGATTGCAGTACTGTACAAAGTCAGAGACCTATTGAATGATAAAGCTCTGTATTTGTTGTATAACACAATCATTGTTCCACACTTAATCTATTGTATTGATGTTTGGGGGAATGCGTGTAAAACAATCACAAAGCCTATTTTTGTATTACAGAAAAGAGCTGTAAGAATTATCACTAGAAAACATTACTGTCATCCATCAAGTACATTATTTTATCAACTGAAGTTATTGAAGTTCCATGATTTGGTAGACTATAATATTTTATCAGTTATGTATAGGGCTCAAAATAATGCATTACCTTTAAATATCCAAATGCATTTTGTTAAAAGACAAAGTTGTTATAATCTTAAGGGGACAGAGATGTTTGTAAAACCACAATTCAGAACTAGTTTGAAGGGACGTTCTACCTCAATCCAGGGAATTAGATTATGGAATGGCTTGGAGAATGTAGTTAAAAATGCCAAGTCAAGGTCTACATTTAAGAAAATGATCAAAACGAATGTGTTAAAAAAATATATGAAATAGCGTAATGTGTATTGTATTAGTTAGAAAATTAGAAAGAGTTAGTCATTTTGTACTGTTGGTTGAAGATTATTATTGTTTAATCTGATTGTTGGAAAAAAGGGGCAGATATAATAAGATTTATTCTTCTTTCTGCTACCTTTCATTTTTTTATATTTTGTACATTATCATTTATGGGATTGTCTTGTATTGTTTCTTTTGTAAAAAAAAAAAAGAACAAATTTAATAAACATAAACAAACATAAATATAAACATCTGATTCATCTGCGCACTATCAGACATTTAGGTTTGAGTATTTATGCCTGAAAAGGCAAACACAGATCTAAATTAATTTAAAAAGTCAAATATTCACGATTTAAAGACCACTACATTCATACCCTACAAGATCGTAAAAATATGGATCTGACTTTTTTCCTCAATTTATTAAACTCAAGAGTTTTTTTTTAATTGATATTCTATTAAAACGGATGCGGTTCGGAAATACCGCCCCCTTGGGGCTACTTACCGTTTTCTTGTCCAATGAGAACAGCTTCTGAGATGATTGATCTGTTTTTCCACCAATCAGAGCGGAGATTACTGCTTCGGACTGTGGTGCACGTTGGCTGATTTGTAACCCGCCGAAGCAGCAGCAGACAAGAAGAGAAAATGTCGTCGGCTTGGTTCGGACCGTTCTAGGATCAGCGTCCTGTTAGCGCGGAAGAATAGACGGCGGATCGGTGAGTGGGGCTCCCATCACTTGCTGTTGCATAAGTCAGGACTCGTGTGTGTTTGGATGCAGTTCAAAACCGCAGCTGCGTGTCCTCGTTTCATATTTCAGAGAGAAAAACGGGCGGCTCCAGCGGCGGCGGCTGGCAGCCATGATGGATGTTTGTTAACGTTAGATGCGCTGGTTGTCTTCAAACTAAAGGAGTTAGCTTAAAGTTCAGGAGGTTCGTTGGTTGCATTCCAAATTAGCAGCAATAGCAAAGTGTCCAAACATGGGGATTAAAAATGTTACATCTCGCTTTTAATAAGCGTTAAACTTTTTTTTAACTTTTTTTCCCTTTTGCTTTGCGCATGCGTAATGGCGCAAGACTCAAACTGGTCTCACGCGCTACTTCTGTCCTCTCTTGCTTCAATAATAATAATAATAATAATAATTGTCTAATCTTGTCATCTGCGTATGTTTCCCATACACAGACGAAATTCGTCTCTGCATTTAACCCAACCACCTACCAGGTGGTGCAGTGAGCAGCCATAGAAGGCGCTCGGGGAGCTGGAGAAATAGGTGTGCACTCATAGACACCCCAAGGTGTGTAGTGGCCGTCCTTCGGGTCCCAAGTCAAACGCCCTAACCACTACACCATCTTGGCTTCAAGGGTAAATAACTGCAACATTTTCACAAACAATTCGTTTAATTCCACCTGAACTGCATTTGCTTTGTCCTCATTTATAAACTTCTACAGAGCAGCCGAAAAGTAATTGTATCAAAAGTAAAACGCACCAAAGCAGCATAAAAATACTGCTCATTATAATTTTATTTTTATTGTACTCTATTAATATGTGTGAATTATTACTATTATTATAACTTATGCTTTCTAAAATTTTACATTGTATAGCCTGTTTTTACCTTTATCATACTGGAATGTCTTGTCATATTTATTAATTTTAGTTTAGTTTAGTTTATTCATTCGTTTTATAATAAAAAACAAAACAATACATTATAATACAACAAATAAATATACAACACATAAATAAAATGAAGGGTGGCAGTAAGAAGAACTGCCCCCTCTTACAATCCAAATCAAACAACAATCAACTTTAATTAATAAAAAACAAGAAATAATTCACCAAAAATATCGAACTACAAAGCAACATACATAACGGTATTTCATTTATACCTTTGAAATAGTCCATTTTTAATCATTTTCTTAAATGTAATCATTGTTGCATTTTTACTTCAGTCTCCAAGCCATTCAATAAGCCAATTCCTTGAATTGAGGTTGACCGACCCTTTAAACTGGTTCTATATTGTGGTTTAATAAATATTTCTATTAAGTTAATTTAAGAAACTGAAGTAAATTTACTGCAGTTTTTGACCATAAAATCTTAGATGATGCTAATTTACCGGTTTCTTTGTGACCATGACTTTACATACAAGCCTTTATTCATTTATTAGGTTATTGTAAAATGCAAATAATATATGACATAAAGTTTTAAAAACTGTTCAAGATGTCCATTTGATTGAAAATGGTGCTTAAACATGTCAGATGCTGAGTACAGTATATGAAACTGTTGCAACTGTCCAACACCTGGGAACTTATTTCACAGTAATAGATATGAAGTGTCTTTTGGCATTCATCGGATTGCTGAAATAAGCAATGCCTTACCTAAAAAGACATAATGAGGCTCCATTTAGGAGCTTTTTTCCATCTGTTTACTTTTAAATTATATGAATTTTATATTGCATCAGAACAGTAAATAAAGTCCAGTTGTTCTGTATTGAACGCCTTTTTTGATTGAGGATGAAATTTGTTTTAAAATATTGAGGTTTATTTTTTTTATCATACTTGAAACAAACTGATTTGTCCTAATTCAGACATACATTTAAAAAATGATGTACTGCATGTTAATTACAGGTCCTTCTAAAAAAATTAGCATATTGTGATAAAGGTCAGTATTTTCCATAATGTAATGATAAAAATGAAACTTTCATATATTTTAGATTCATTGCACACCAACTGAAATATTTCAGGTATTTTATTGTTTTAATACTGATGACTTTGGCATACAGCTCATGAAAACCCAAAATTCATGTCTCAAAAAATTAGCATATTTCATCCGACCAATAAAAGAAAAGTGTTTTTAATACAAAAAAAGTCAACCTTCAAATAATTATGTTCAGTTATGCACTCAATACTTGGTCGGGAATCCTTTTGCAGAAATGACTGCTTCAATGCGGCGTGGCATGGAGGCAATCGGCCTGTGGCACTGCTGAGGTGTTATGGAGGCCCGGGATGCTTCGATAGCAGCCTTAAAGCTCAGTTAAAACACATTATTTAAAACTCGGGTATTAATTGTGTTTCTTTCTTGTTTGTTTGTTTGTTTTCCAGAATAAAACGTCAGATGTGTTGTCATGAGTAATTAAAGGACTGATAAAGATGAGAAAAGATGGAACAGTTTTCATGTAGGGGGGGTTATTCTCAGCTACGTTAGTTCAGTTTTAACTCCATCGTTTGAACTAGAGTTAGTACATGAACTAATAACTACAGTACAGAGTTTTTTTATTTTTATTCTTTCTGCTGGAGAGGAAACATTTTAGCAAAGACATGGACCCATCTGGTAGAGTCATGGGTCTGGATAGCCAGGGTAACATGGTTTTCACTGTGGTGAAGCCAGTTATGAGCATTTTTCAGGTGTCTTCAGAGCAAGGTGACATATCACCAGGAGGGATGGGAATGCAGGGTTTATCTGAGAACGCATTAGTCCCTTCTCAGGCACAGGGTCAGGCTCCGTTAGACCAGAACCAGATTGAAATGCTGCACATTCAGCATCAGATGCAGGGATCTGCTCCACTCCAGACGGAGATCATTCCCCAGCATCGGGAGCTGCCACCAGACTTGCACGCAAACTCCGAACCCACCACCGAGATGCCGTTTGCAAATAAGTTTTAACATATTGGCATATCGGATAGCAACCGAAAATCCAATATCGTGTATCCCTAGTGCTAATAGTATTTTAACAGCCCTGTTTTTTTTTTTTACTTTTCCATTTGTATTAGGCTGAGGGGTGGGAGCAACTCACAAATATGACTACTGACACTGTGGCAGGGCAGCTGGATGACTGCTTATCACATTTCAGTCAGGTCATTTTTATTGATCAGTGAGGGAGTTTTATAAAAATATGAAGGACAGAACTGTGTTCGTAGATCTGATTCCATCTTAGCTGATCATGAACATCAGAAGGTACTGAGCATTTTACAGAGGAGCTGTATTATACAGAAAAACAAGTGTTTCACAGCATCACAGTGAGCACTGCTACATGATGCTGCGAGGAAATAAATTAGCTTGAGAATTCCTTGATCTGAATTAACAGATATGATATTTAAACAAACAAAAAAAATGGATGTAGCTGTTTAGTGCACTTAAAAGAGTTTAAGTTCTACACAAGTGCGTGTTTATGGTCATGGCTTGAAGCATTTGTCATTGTAGCGATGGATGGTTACGCATCCATGGTAGGAGATGGGCCGCTGCATGGTTGAGGTGCAGTGGCTGATGCCCGTGGCCGGGTCGTAACACAGGATCGTGTCTAAAGATTCGCCATTTTCCCCTCGGCCACCAAGGATGAAGATCTTGCCGTTGCACACAGACATGCCACAGCTCTCCTGTGAAGAGACGTGAATAAAACAGTTTGAAAAAAAGTTCTTCAAACATAAAAGCTGGTGCCTTTTCTCAGTATCATCAATCAGTCTTTTACCAGTTTCTTTATGGTTTGGGCCACATTCATCCAGTAGTCCTCTGCTGGGTCGTAGCAAAATAAGGACTTGGTAAGACCACCGCACACATAGATCATGTTGTTGAGGGACACTGCTGTGATGCAGCGCTTGGCGATGGGGATGTTAGCACGCAGCATCCAACAGTTGTTCTCTGGGTCGTAGCACTGAACCTGCGACACACACACACACACAATTATGTGATCGGTTAAAGACAGAACATAAACATCATGCTTAACACTAGGAATACCAGAATATTCAGATGAGTACTACACTTACCACAGTCTGTCAAATTACAGATTGAGGGATTTGCATTCCATTAGGTGTGTGTGACCCCCTGGGGCTGAAGTCTTTTGTGTGCTCAAAACATCCCCCCAGTAGCATAAACAAAACATCTCCCCCATATTCCAACAACAACATTCCTTCTGCAGGTTTAAAGTGCAGCTTTTTACAACACAGACCAAACTTTTGGAGATGTTGATGACTCTTTGCAAATGTCAACGCTAGAAACTTCAGTTTATTTTATAGATACTGTATACGTTTTATACTTTTTATACTACTATGCAAAAACTCAGGACAGTATTACACTTTTATTATTTCATTTTATGCTTATGTTCATTGGGTGTTTGGTGTTTTAGGGGTGTTTGGTGTTTCAGTGTTGGTGTAAATTTTCATACTTTTATACTATTATGAAAAAACTCAGGACAGTGTTACACTTTTTTACTATTTTACTATTTTATGCTTATGTTTATTAAATGTTTTAGTGTTTAGTGTTTAGATGGTTACTGTTGCACCGAGGGACTGAGAGAAACGCAATTTCGGTCCTGTGTATGTCCTGTACATATTGCAGTTCTGACAATAAATGACGTTTGACTTTGACTGCCTCTAAGCGAGCAGGTCCCCGGTTCAAATCCTGGTCCGGGGGCCTTTCTGGGTGGAGTTTGCATGTTCTCTCCGTGCATGCGTGGGTTTTCTCCGGGTGCTCCGGTTTCCTCCCACAGTCCAAAAACATGCATGTTAGGCTGATTGTTAACTCTAAATTGACCCTAGGTGTGAGTGAGACAGGTCCCTCTTGTAAATGAGTCCCCGTGGCTCAACGAGTCCAGCCTGTATAAATAAAGGTTGAATGAATGAATGAACAAACTGATATGGAGAGAACACAAATTCTGTAAGAATAAAAATACTAAATATCACCTATTCCACGGTCAAGGCGGGATTGCATTGGTCACTTTTATCTGAAGGCGGCGGGATTGTACAGGTGGTCCCCGACTTACGAGGACATCGACTTACAGGCCTTCGGCCTGGAAACCCTGCTATGGACCGTGTCGGTTCATAAGTTTCTCCGCGGAGACACATGCGCTTTATGTGAACGGCGGTTTTGTCAGGAAGGCATCTTTGTCCTTCCTGGACGAAGGACAAATGGTAAATGGAGCTTATTTATATAGCGCTTTCCAGCCCCCTATGAGGGGCCCCAAAGCGCTTTACAATACCAACCATCCAACCATTCATACACACATTCATACACCGGTAGCGGCAGACTGCCATGCAAGGCGCCATCCAGTCCTACCGGGAGAAACTCGGGGTTAAGTGTCTTGCCCAGGGACACAACGACACATGGTGTGGGGAAACGGGATTCGAACCTCCAACCTTCCGATCGGTGGACGAGTGCCATTACCACTATGCCACGGCTGCCTATCTGCCTATCTGCAAGCTACATGCTGAGTGAAATAAAATTGAATAAAGTTGTTTCACTCCAGTTTTCATGTAAACATTCATACTTTTGAGTGTGGAAAAATGATTGTGTTATACAACAAATACAGAGCTTTATCATTCAATGGGTCTCTGACTTTGTACAGTACTGTAATAGATTTAGTATTTTTATTCTTACAGAATTTGTGTTCTCTCCATATCAGTTTGTTCATTCATTCATTCAACCTTTATTTATACAGGCTGGACTCGTTGAGCCACGGGGACTCATTTACAAGAGGGACCTGTCTCACTCACACCTAGGGTCAATTTAGAGTTAACAATCAGCCTAACATGCATGTTTTTGGACTGTGGGAGGAAACCGGAGCACCCGGAGAAAACCCACGCATGCACGGAGAGAACATGCAAACTCCACCCAGAAAGGCCCCCGGACCAGGATTTGAACCGGGGACCTGCTCGCTTAGAGGCAGTCAAAGTCAACTTTATTGTCAGAACTGCAATATGTACAGGACATACACAGGACCGAAATTGCGTTTCTCTCAGTCCCTCGGTGCAACAGTAACCATCTAAACACTAAACACTAAAACATTTAATAAACATAAGCATAAAATAGTAAAATAGTAAAAAAGTGTAACACTGTCCTGAGTTTTTTCATAATAGTATAAAAGTATGAAAATTTACACCAACACTGAAACACCAAACACCCCTAAAACACCAAACACCCAATGAACATAAGCATAAAATGAAATAATAAAAGTGTAATACTGTCCTGAGTTTTTGCATAGTAGTATAAAAAGTATAAAACGTATACAGTATCTATAAAATAAACTGAAGTTTCTAGCGTTGACATTTGCAAAGAGTCATCAACATCTCCAAAAGTTTGGTCTGTGTTGTAAAAAGCTGCACTTTCAACCTACAGAAGGAATGTTGTTGTTGGAATATGGGGGAGATGTTTTGTTTATGCTACTGGGGGGATGTTTTGAGCACACAAAAGACTTCAGCCCCAGGGGGTCACACACACCTAATGGAATGCAAATTCCTCAATCTGTCATTTTACAGTCTCCCATGGGAGCTATATGTAAAATATGTACAAGTACATATGTTTGGTATTCCTAGTGTTAAGGGAAACTTCTGACAAAAAGAAAAACATTCAGTGTGCTGCAACAATCCAAGGATTAACTATTTATTTAAAACAGCCTCCTTTCAAGCAGTTTGCTCTCCGACTATGAACAAGCTATCCCTTCAACAAATGAGGGCTTTTGATGTTCATGTGAAACTTTTTGGAGTTTCGTAGGAAAAAAAGTCTTGGATGACTTGCATAAATTTGAGATTCCTCTAGGGTATGGTACAGCCACGTACGCAGAGAGGCCACACATTTTTGTCTAATCTCTGATCAGACTGCCAACCTGCCCTTAAATAATGTGTTTTGTAATGTGAGTAAACAGCAACTCCTTCGGGGATAAACTAACTACTTTTAGAGAATTTAAGATTTCTGTCTAAGGCAGTTTATTACTGAGAATGTGCCAGACAGGAGAAAACATTTGATTTGATTTGATGTTTATTCATTCATTTTAAAAGAACAATACAAGACAGTTTCATCAGATACAAGAATACAAGTAGGATAAAATGAAAGGAGCAGAAAGAAGATGAAATCTTATTATATCTGCCCCTTATTTCACAGTTTGTTCAACCAATGATAACCTTCAAACTACATCACAGAATGAATAATTCTATCATGGTGAAGCTATTCCATCAATCTGTACAATGTAATTGCATTTTGAGAATTAGCTATTTAAACTCTTCATTGTTATGGTTGAATCAAGAATGAGAAGCAGGTGTTGCATCAAATAAATACACCAGCCTTTATCTAACTTGGAAATTTCCATCCACTCTGAAAACCTTTTAAAAGTGGAAAATAATTGGAAATTATACAGTATTTTTATGAGATATAGATCTAAATGTAATCACAGTGTCTGAAAACCAGATGAAACTTGCATATACCAAATGTGCTGCAAACATTACTTGAAAAAAAAAAATACAATTTAAACACACAGCTCAGTTTATGATTTTAAACTTTGCGTTTCCTCAGAGGCAGTCTTATTTTTATACAATAGTATAAAACAAGTTATCACGCACAAAAGGCAGCTCAGCCATAATCATTGTTTTGGACTGTGTGGGTGGGGGAGTCCACACGTTTCCTACCTTGTCTGAACAGGTATTGTCATCAGGCCCTCCTCCAATGACATAGAGCTTGCCGGCACAGCTGGCTACAGCTGGAGAGCTGACGGCCTCTTTCATGGGAGCCACTTCGGCCCAGCGGTTCGAGAAAGAGTCGTAACACTCCACACTGCTCAGACGACTCTGGCCATCATAGCCACCCACGGCATAAACCTGAGGAGAGAAACAGAAACGAGAGGATTCCTCGTTAAAAGATCTGATGTAAACCCCCTGCTTCGTCATCCACAACAATAGAAGACACATTAGTTATGGAAGAATATATCAGCAATATGAAAAAAAACAAAAGTTTTAGAACTTAGAAGTTTGTATGAACAATAGCTCCTTACATCAGCTCTAACAGAACCAGTTAATCAGGTCCAGAAGACGATGACGCATTGTTTGTGAAGTAGGACAAATATTGCCGTCTTTGTTTTTATAACTGTATTCACCACGCTAACTTATACCAGCCTTGACCGTTGCTATCTAATCAAACTTTAGTTGACATTTTCTTTATTTAGGTCAACATTACGTCTCTTGACAGCTACAAAAACAAGAGATCCTACAGTTGGGTTTTTGAATTGGGCTGAATGAGTACAAATTAATTTTACGATAAGTTAAAATGACAAAGCACAACATCATGCTGTGCATTTTGATAAATACAAACTAATTTCTTGTTTTCCCTTTTGTCAACATTATTTTCTAGAAAAATATTAGGTGCCAACTGTTCCCACAAAGCAGCTCCACAGGTTACAAGGTGCATCGACTAACTGTTTTGTTTTTTTAAACAGAAAACCTTCAGGCGGTTCCTGTCGCTCAGCAAAACAGGAAACACAAATAAGCAAATGAGCACATAGAAGAGAGGAGGAAAAAAAAAAAGAGGCAGAAATGAAAAGAGGGAACTGAAGGGGCACACACACAGTTGCATTCATCGTGTGAAGTTAAGATGGTACTACTGCTTTTTCCAACTGAAACACTCAACATCTGCAAACTTCTGCATGAGACAGGTGATGGTTTCAAACTGGTTTTGACTTTGTTCATTTCACACAAGTTAAAAATAAAGTCATTTAAAAACACAGACACACAAGCTGAAAAGCAGCAGCGTCACTGTCATCTACAAATAAATGACCATGACTAAGACCAGTAAGTAGGTCAACTCCAGATTCTTTATTTCATCACTTTGTCCTGGAAGATTTTAACAAACTGTTTGTTGCTACAAATTACAAAGATGTGAGTGAAATTGCAGAAATGAGGATGTACAGAAATAAAGCTATTGTAATTAGAAGCTAAATGATATTTTTTAAATAACTGATTTGATGGTTTTCCTTACACCTTTTTCACAAAATGTTTTTTCATAATTCTAATTTGTGAAATTAGTTTTTTTTTTCTGTTTTGTTTTTGGATCTAAAATATAAGAATTTTTTTTTAAAGATGTGAACAAAATGACCCTTTAATATGATACTAAAGCTATCCATTTATTATATTGTTTAAAGAAGACAATGCTGGTGTTTGGTGGTGGGAATCTTTGCCTCTTTTCTTTGTTGCTCCTTTAAATATCACAAACAATTTGCATGTTTTAATACTCAGCGAGTCCAAAAAGGAACATTTCATTAAGGTCTGATGATGACAAAACTTGCATACAAACTATTAGCATGATTATTTAATAACCTTTGTGCAAGACAACGGTTGCTTCGTTTTTAACATGTAACATTGTTTATTGTACTGTCCTTGATCGAATAAAACTTGAATGAAAAAAACGGAGTACTGTTAGCACATAATCACTAAATGTGAATCATAACTCTGTGGCTACATTTACTAGCTGCAGAATAAATTAATCTAAAGCCAATTACATGATTAGAATAATAAAAAAATATATACAGTATAACATTGTCTGAGCAGTCTATTGCTTACAGAGAAGTGAGAGGGAGTAACAGCCAAATAATGAAAGACACTTAAAGCTGCACTATGTAACTGTGTAATGCAGTCTGTAACTTTTCAAACAATATATTTTTAACATATTTCTTCACTCTGTCACTATCTACGGACAGACTGATGTTAGACAAAGTAATCTCTGAAAAAAACTATAGTCCCCTTGCTTCTCTATCAGCATTTATAAAAACACTAAAAACACAGAGTGACCCGGACAATGACCAGCCAATAAAAACAGAGTTGTTTGTCACGCCCCAACCCGCAGCAGCGCGCGGCTCGTTCTCATTCAAAGGATTGCAAAGCGATGCAGGACTGATTTGTATGTGACACAAATGTATTAAATATCCCTTCTTCATCCCAGAGCTGGACTTTTGTTTTGTTTTTTTTGCCAAAAGTCAAGTGATCGCTTCATCCTTCACTGACATGAATGAGGAAATGGATTTGTCACGACTCACGAGCGAATTAAATCATGTCCAAAGTGGCTGGTGAAGCTCTGCTGATTTCAGGGTGTTTTTGGACCAGTGATTCGTGGTTTTATTATATTTTTTAGAACGTTTTATTAACATATAATCACAGAACTTCGCAGCACAGAGACAGGACATGTAGTGGGGGGCGGAGCATTCCAGACATACCAGACCTGCACTGACAGACATGAGGAAGTCACGAGCGAATTAAATCATGTCCAACGTAGCTGTGTGAACCTCTGCTGATTTTTGTGTTGTTGGACAAGTGCTCCATGGTTTTATTATATTTTTTAAAACATTTTATTAACATATAATCACAGAATATTGAAGCGCTCCGAGCGACATGCAGCAGGGGGCGGAGCTGCAGAACTCAAGTTCAACAGAGAACGGACTGTGGCTCCTCCTCAGAGTCGTATATGGCTCTGAGGGGGAGGGAGCAGAATGCTTTTACCTGATGAAAATATTTCTAAGTCCCAACGTTCTACAGAAATTACATAGTGAACCTTTAAGTAAATGTCCAGTCTAATTTTTATAAATCAGGTTCATATGAGAAGTTTACACCTCAAGCTACCGTACAGTGTGGATATCTAGAGTTGGCATGAGTATACAGTAATAAGAAAAAGGCATGCAAAAACACGAACAACATTTTTCTGCTGAACATGAAAATGACTGGTAAGTTAATTTCAGCTGAAACGCTTTTCTTCGTCAATGTGTGAACATGTGCAGGCGATGATTATAGAGGCTCACGTTCAGCACACAACCATGCAACATTGCTGTCTGTCAAAAAGGAAATTACAAGCAGAAAGTGGAAATGAGCAGGAACGCACTGATGAGGTGGAGAACTCAGTTTTATGGAAAAAATATACAATGGGGAGAAAGAGCCAAAAGAGATACTGCGTGTCTAAGACAGGAACACAGATACAAGCATCCAACTGTCACCAAGCCTAAATTAACTTTAAACACTATTTAAACTCATTAAACTGTCTTGGTGCTGTACAGAACCCACATCAGTCATGTACCATACTGACTTTTACCAGCCACATTATGACCTCACAGACAATCACCACGCTGTTATGAAAGATGAGATCAAATGTGTGCATGGGTTTGCTGTGGCAGGGTGCTAAATATTATGGGTGTAGTCTTGAAGACAATCCAAAACAAACTGCAAGAAACCAACATCCCAAAATGAAACGATGTGTGAGCTGTAGCTACACATGACGAAAACATTCTTAGTCGTGCTCTTCCTGAAAAGTAAATTAAATGTAGTTTTAGGCTAAGGTTTTCCTGGATTGTCATAGTTGTACCATAGTCTTCCTCATGTACAGTATGTCACAGTACTAAAGCGTGCATATGATTGTTAGTTAGTTCTTGGTTACGCTAAAGCGTACATGACCATGATTCGTATAGGATTCAACCAAGATGATAAATGACAGCTCAGCTGATCAACAATACAGGGAAGAAATAATGTCAGCTCTCAGACTCGAGTATTCCTTCCTTGAAGTATAAATGCTGCTTCCCCTATAAATATTTCACCATGTCCCGAGGCGAGATGACATATGGGTTCTCGTGTAGATCTGGTGTGTGTTTATGGATTCATCTACAGCTCTGGCAGCTATCCATGGCCTCTGTAGAGATACACGAAGCAGGCTAATGCACACATCTAGGTCTAAACTTGGAAGCATGAAATGCTGGCACACTTTCAGCGAACAACTGACCTCAAACAAGATCAGCAACAGAATCAAGTAACAATTAAGAATTACTGAGCCGGTTACGTTGAAACTTTATTTTCACTCCAATTTTATAATTAAAATTGCCCCTGGCCTCTTTTTTTTTATCCTTGACATATAAGAAAGTGCACAAAAAGAGAAAACATGGACTTCTCGCTTATAGTTTGATAAAACAGATTGCGAAAACCTAACTTTTAGCAAATTTTTAAAGACAATATGAAAATTATAAAAAGTTATACATTTAACAAAGTCTGTATGTTTGATGTATAAAATGAGAATTAGACAAATTTCTACAGAATTTGTGGTGCTTGGTTTTATCCAAGTAAACTTCACAGATGTATAGACACAATACCACCACTTGTTTTACAAACCCTGAGGTGATATTAATTTATGACACACACAAATAAGATAAAATAAGCCTAATTCCTGCTTGCAACACACTCACATCCACTATCACTTCACCGCCCCTGATGACTAAATAAATGTAAAGGACAGCATACAGTATTAGTCATCAGTGAGGATGCAAAACACCCTCAAGGAACTGCAACATCCAACAGTTAAATAAGGTTAACATGAAACCAAAAGAGTTCAGAATATACAGCAGGATATCCTCATACCCCACCACAGGTGATTTTAAAGATTTTGTTGTCTATCTTTTTGTACTCTACATCAGATAGCACAATGACCACGTAAGTACAATGTAATGACAAAAATGATGTTTTTCAGAAGCATTCTTTACTCAAAATTTCCGTAACTAAGCATTTTATCTTTATCAATCTAACACGGTACTGTTTTAAAGAGCATTGCTCTCTTTTACTAGCATGAAATATATCTATTTTTCCCCATTACATTTT
>JBBPBX010000807.1:103695-117045 GCA_038048925.1 Garcialebias charrua
GCTAGTACCACGCTTCACACATGGTATTTTGCAAACATATATCACGTCTGTCCAAATTAAAAAAATATTGTAGATATCTATAAAATGGTTTATTTGTTTGATAGAGCTTTAATCTTTACAAAAGTCATGTAATACAATAACAAAAATCCCTTCATCTTTGCAAAAATAAGCAGATCTAATATTGATTGAGCAAATTGATCTTACCTGATTTCCAAGACGTGAAGTGCTCCGTTGCAAAAATCGATGGTCGTTCAACTTCTCTCATTCGCAGTTTTTATCCGATGCACTCTTTTGTTGACTCAGCGATAAGACTGAGATGCAGAAAGCTGCAGCTACTTGGCCGTCACATAGTAACGAGGTGGAGCTTTTCATGTTTTTAAGAGCTCATCCTGCTGCTGTCTTTTACAATTTTCTGCTGTAAGTTTTGAATCTGATTTGGCTTTAAAAAAAAAAAAAGACATTTAAGTTTGTCCTGAGAAAAAATTAGGACAGAGTGAGTTGATTTTTACTGCAGCTGGTACGAGGAAAGATTTGACAGTGGACTGCATTGCTCACACTTCACTCGTGGGTCATATATAGTTTGCATGTGTTGGTGCAACCTCTCTCTGACGTCACCTTACATCCTGTTGATGCTACTTAGACAAACGCAACAACTACTCACACATCTGGGAGTACTGTAGTTGTTGAGTTTGCTTAAATTGTTGTCTATATGGTTTACATAAGCAAACAATGGAACTAGAACATAAGTTTACATAAGCAAACAATGGAACTAGAACAGCTAGAATCTTACATCAGACACGAATGGGACAATATTCTCCAAAACTCCAGCAGCTGATCTCTTCAGGAACTAGATGTTTACAGACTGATGTTAAGGAAAGTGGATGCAGTAATAAACCTGGGCCTGTCCCAATACTGTAGTTGTGAGGTGTTGCTGCATCAAATTAAAAATTGACGTATTTTTAAGTTAAATATCGGATAGGTTTAGTATGTTCCAATGTAAATAAAATACGGTTTTCTGTCATCTGCAAATCACTGAATTTTTTATTCATGTTTTACACAATGTCCCAGCTTTTTACAGCTAGGGTTATAGACGTTTTACTTTCTCCAAGAACACATTTTACTTTTAATATGTTCTTTTAGCACCATATTTCTTTTTTCTTTTCTGATATCCACCGTTTCCTTCAATCTCCTCCTCCTCATCATAATCATCATAATCACCATCACTTTCTTCATCATCACTTTGTGCTTCGACCCTGCTGTGTTCGAACTCTTCTTCCTTCCATTTTCTTGCCAGTAGTTTCTGAAAAACGTCAAACTCCTCTTTCGACGCGCCAGCGACACTTGTGACAAACGTGTCCTGGTCCACGTTTAGTATACTCTCCAGCTTGGGATTGATAATGGTAGTTTGTCCTTTTTTGTCTGGGGTCTCGTACAAGCCACGTCGTTCCAAGAAAGTGTGTCGATTGCGCACATCCTCCAAAGCGTAACGATACAACCTGCACTTCACCATCTCTTTTTGTTTGACACCCATTCGGAAGTAGACGTACTGCGGAGACAAAGTTTCAAATGCACTCTTAGAAACACGCAGAAAGAGTCACACATGTTGTATTCCATTCAGAGACACATCTGCCATCAGATAGAGCACTGCTACAATGTTCCAAACAACACAAACTCTTTGGCAGCAACATTAAAGTTGTGTGTTACACAAGATAAGTGACAGAGTATTGCATTTCTTTGCACAATGTGGTGGTAGGGTTCACAGTATTTCATGAAAATACATTTCCGAGTAAATCCTGAAATTCCAGGAGGTATTTCAGTCACATAAAATGCTCAGAGCTTAGTGGCAGACTCCCATTCTGAGATAACAGTAAGTACTGTAGCCTAAAGTGCATGCAAATGACAATCATTCTTAATAATAAATTGTATAACACCAGAAACTAAAACGATACCATAATCCTTACTCAGTAAAGATAGATACATGTACTATGTACACTGTAGAAGCAGAATATGGACTCAATGATACTAGAATATTAGCATTAATACATGCATACTGTATGTCAAAATCTCAGAAAGATACATTTTTAATCAGCAGATCTTTATTTATTTATTGTTTAAGGAAATTCTACCATTGCTGTTCATCGTTCTTTAGTTTTAGCAGGTCGCTTTCGTAAATGAGCCCATGAGGTTCAATAAGATTTACCTGACTAAATAAAGGTTGAATGAATCTTCTACTTCCCTGAGTTTTTCCTGTCTGGGAAATGCAAAAGTAATTTTCCAGGTTTTCTCTAAATTCCAGGGTTGTTAGAAACTCTGTTATTAGACACCACTCCACGATGAAAAACTGCATTAATGAATTCAATAGGACACAAGTTGCTGGTTATAGACTTTTATGACTGCATCCTTAATCACGATGTTTAATCGTGTTTTGAGGAAGTCAGTAAATCTGAATTAACCTACCGGTACAGTAAAACTCAGATCAAGTGAGAACTTTTTTTTAACAGCTAGGGAAGAACGAACCATTCGTACGCACAGATTTGTGCTTATACTGTGCGTACGAGTGATTTAGGATCATTTGTGGCATCCAACAATGTTTTCGTATCCTAAGATTTTTCTCAGATACGAACAAAATTTACGAGTGGTCCGGACCTGTCGTATAATTTAGGAGCGTCAGTCTGCTGTCATCCAGACGGGATTTCTCCACTAATAACTTCATATTTCGTTATTTAGAAAATATTTTGGGTTTAAAATATTCACGCACCATAATTATTCTTGACAATAGGTTATTCTGTTTGAATTAGAATTATAATTTTAAGTTTAATTTGTCTGGTGTGTCGCGCAGGCTTCAGTGAGTCGTGCGCTCCCCTTGGTCATCAAAGCCGCTCCTCATATTAACACCCAGGTACATAAAATCCCCATACACCGCCGCAGAACAAGTACGAATTAAGACTGATCTTCATGCTATTGCTGGACTGCTGTGCAAACACCATCAGAGCAATAGATTATTATATCTGATCCGAAATATGACCTGCAGAATGTGGTTGCGCCCCGACCAGGAGGCGCCCTGATCAGCGCGCTGACCAGGAGGCGCGCTGATCAGGAGGCGCCCTGATCAGGAGGCGCCCTGATCAGGAGGCGCCCTGACCAGGAGGCGCGCTGATCAGGAGGTGCGCGCTGACCAGGAGGTGCGCGCATCATTTGTGCTGCATAACATGTTGGCATCTTGCAGCGTGGCATTTATTGTCCACCATCTCCTGACCACCTCCTGTCCGTGCTGCGGCGAGATGTTTGTTTGAAGCCATTTTCAGATCAAACCATTTATTCTTGATTTCTGATACTGTACGACCCACGGGACACACAACATATGCACTACAATATTAATATGAAGTTAGTAGTTTCGAGACAATTTAAAATGCTTCTGTTGAAAAACACATCCGACACTTGCGGGGGGGGGTAGCGGTGCGCCACAGCTCTTCTGAATAAGTGAAACTATAATGTAACACAGTTCACTAAAATTAAAGGTATTTGACCATCCGACACTTGCGGGGGGGTGGGGGGTAGCCACAGCGCCACTGAGAGCAGATCTCTGAACGCGTGAAGTTCCTCCTTTTACTTCGAGTTTGAATGAATGGACACTTCCTGCTGTCAGAAGGCAGGAAGCGTGGCCTTATATGGTGTTTTGAGGGGTGGAAATTATGTAAATTACATTCCCGCGAGCACGCGCAGGTGAGTAGAACAGGTGGGATCCATCAACTTTAAGCAGCCCGTTTACACGCTTTTCCTCATGATAGAAGACGTTGTTGGATCTGACGTGGCATGTTCGTACGAACAAAAGTAGGAGGAATTTAGGATAACAATACGAACATTTTCGTGCATGAGGGCCAATGTTCCATCTATCCAGCCATCCATTATCCATACTATTCATTATCTTTACCCGCTTCTTCCTTTTCGGGTTGCAAGGGTCACTGGTGCCCATATCCAGCAGTCACTGTGTGAGAGGCAGAGAGCACCCTGGACAGGTCACAAGTCCATCACAGGGCCAGAGAGAAACGAGACAAACAACCAGTCACACTTTCACTCACACAGTTGTTAACTAGCCTAATGTTTTTCGTCTATGGAAGGAAACCGGAGTACGGTACCTAGAAAAAAAAACCACTGCTGCATGAAAAGAACATGCATACTCAGAAATAATTCAGAAATATCCCCGGCCTGGATTTGATCTGGTGACCTTCTCTGTGACATCTCTACAAACAAGCTTAAATTGTGTTTCTGCTTTAAGCATGACATCTGGATAGAGAAAATGTGCATTTGCTTGCTAACCTGGAACTTGTACTCCAGCTGATCTTGATCCTCCAGTACTACAGATGGACTGTCTCTGAGGATGTCTTTGATCTGCTGGGTGGTAAAGAGACACTTCTCTCTGAGAAACTGCACAGCACTTTTCACTGATTTCACAGGCACGGCCAAGATCTTTGGGTAATGGACCACCACCCTCTGAAGACTTCCTATGATTTCATGAGAGAAAACACAAGTTTGATACACATACTAACCCCTTAACTAAACCTTTATTGTGTTCTGAAAATGACCTCACCTTCACCCAGACCTAACTTCCGCAGGAGGGCTATGCGCTGCTGAAGCTGTGTGTCTTTAACAGTGTAAAGTTCAGGACACTTGTCCAGAAGGTGCTGCACACTGCTGGGGTTGAGGCCCAGGACGAACAACCCTGTGAGTGTTGATAAAACTTGTTTGCCAGACTTTCTTCCCTTGATACCAGACACGGAGTCGTACAAATGCTTGGCCTGCGAGTCTGTGAATCCCATATCAAGCAGTGAGCTGACGGACAGCTTGGTTTCAGGTTGATGTGAAGGAATAATCTGGTTGTGTTGAGTTGATTGTGAAGGAGTCTGGTCGTCGGAGGATAAAAATCTGCAGCCGAGCCATGAAAACTGGAGGTGGCATCTCCTAAAGTAGCCACAACTGAATGGTGAGGTGGCATTTTTTACAGTCCACAGAAGCTGTGGAAGAAAAATCAGTCTTTAAACATGAGGGGAAATTTTTTTAATTCCTTTACGTTAGTCTCGGAACCTTGAGGAGTCGTTTAAGAGAAGACAAAATGTAAACAGATAACTGGATTTTCGTCATTCTTTCGTATTTCTGTTAAATATATTGAATTACGTGACTAGGTAAGTTAATTTAGCAGAAAATAGGTCAATACTTCGTCACATTTTATAACGTTCAAACTTACCGGATGTATTAGACGGGTAGCCATGTTGGTTCGGCTCGTATTATGCTCCGGCTAGAAACTACAATAAAAATGTCCGCTTGTGTTGAAAGTTGTGTAGGCGCTGAAGTGTTTTAGGTCAAAATAGAAGGAAAAAAACGAGATTCATTGTTTATTTCTTGAGCTGCATACTTTTCTTGTCACTAATATTAAATTTTGGACTTGATTTTAAAAAGTGACTGAATTTTTTTATTTTATTTTATTAAGTTTATTCATTTTACAATAATGAAAATACAACAAATTACACATGAAATGAAAAGAAAAAGTATAAAATGAAAGGTAGCAGATGAATAAAATATCTTGTTAAATCTGCTCCTTATTTAACTAATTCAAACATCCCCTGATGCATGCTCAATAATCCAGGTAGAAAAATCTAAAAAAGCTAGGTCCTCTGGACATTCAAAAAACAAAAACTTCGTTTTGTTTTTTGAATGTCCAGAGGACCAGATTTAGCTTTTTTAGATAATTCAATATTGTTCCATAATAACAAAATAAGTAAATAACTCATTTAAACTACCGGTATTACTCAATTTCATTCATTTACATTTGTTTAACAATTCAACTTTGACAAGTTTCTGAAAGACAGGAATTGATTTGACTTCCTTAATTTCTGTCATAAAATTATTCCACAATCCTACACCCTGAACTACAGTAGTTCTTCCCTTCAAACTTGTTCTAAATTACGGTTTCACAAATACATGTACCGGTGTATCTTTTCCCTTGAGATTGTTGTAGCAGCCTGATCTTTTCACAAAATACATTTGGATATTTGACGGTACAGTAGTGCATTTTTATGAGCTCTATACATAAGTAACAAAATGTTATAATCCACCAAATCATAAAATTTCAGTAATCCCATCTGAGAAAATAATTCACTAGATGGGTGACAGTAATGTTTTCTTGTTATAATTCTTACAAATTTTTTCTGCAAAATAAAAATAGGCATTGTGCTGCTTTTACATGCTTTTCCCTATATTAACACAATAAATCAAATGTGGCACAGTCATTGAATTATACAAGATACAATGCTTTATCGTTTAGTAGATAACTGCAATTGATTTAGATATTTGTTTTAACCAAATTTATATGTTGTTTCCATGATAGATTATCATCAATAACACCACCCAATAATTTTACCTCATTGACTCTCCGAATCACTGAGTCCTCGATTAAAAATGGAATATCGATTTATTTTTATTACTATCATATAGTATGTTTTATCCAGATTTAATGATAATTTGTTAATTTTCAAACTCCATCAATAAATCCAGTAATAGTTCAATATTATTTCCAGAACAAAAAAAAAGTTGTCATGAAATTAATTATCACATTGACAACCAGCTGAAAAATCACTACAGATTTGTTCACAAAGAGAAAACCCACAAAAAGAAAGACAATTTTTTTTTTTTTTTTAAAATCTTGATAAATTATTTACTTACATATTCATTGAAAATTTTGAACTGGCAAAGCAGCTCTAATTTAAATGTTATAAGTAATCATGTATTTAATGGTAATTACCCTTTAAGTGTCAGTTTACTGTATTGTCTGCTAGCAAACTGTAAATTCAAAAACAAAATGCATTCATGTGAACTATCAATCACGCTGTAGCTCTTTGTGAGAATTTATTCCTTCATATTCAAACAAAAACAAATGTTTGTGGTAAGATATTTATTGATGTAAAATAATAAATATAAAAATTTTAAAATTGACTTACATGTTATTAAAATATACAAGACAGAGCTACATTTCTGAATAGCTATTCAACAAAAATAAATTCTTACCATTCATTAGCATTATGTTGGAGTTTTAAAAAAATCCTCAAATAAAAAAAAAGAGAATAAAAAGTCTACAGATAAATCAAAATATTTTGACTTCCTCTGTTTGTATTTAAAAAATAAACATTTGATAAGCTGACAAGCTACAAAGTCACATCATTCGTCTGCAAATAACTTGGTCTTGACGACAGACTTAAGATTGTTTTTACGTTTTCTAACTTGTATTACTGGTATTGTACTCTCATCCTTCAGTGCTGCTACAGATCATGTTTCTGATGATCAATTAGTCTTTTGCCTCTTTAAATTAAATCTTCAGTCATCTGGAGGCATTTCTGAAGCTCATTTTGCAAAGCCAAGCTCTCATCACTACCCTCTTCCTCTTCAGGCAGTGACTCATCTCCTTGATCTGGGAACAAGTCAGATCTGATGTAGCCATTAGAACTGGACACATGATGGTGTGATGAGCCTGTTAGAAGGAGAGGGCCCTCAGTACTTTAAATCATGGTATGACATTGTTAATTACAACTGTTGTGCTGAGGAAAACTCACAGAAGCTCCGAGTTGCAGGAACCACCTCAGACCAGCTGTACTCTGCAAGAGAAATGGGCTGGCTAATCCAGGACTGCAACAACAGCTGGTCTAAGGTCATCCTCTTTGTGGGAACAGGGTGCAGCAGACCACACAACAATCCATGCAAGTCTGAAAGAGTACATAGAAAATGTACATGACTGGACTGACGGAAAAAAATAATAATCAAACAGAACAAACATGTAAGCAGCAAACAAAATGACAAACCTAGAGACAAGGGGAATGGAGGCTTTAGTTTGGCATCCAGAATTTCACCCACGTCACAGAAAGGGTTCTCACTGAACAGCAGAGTGTAGAGCAAAACTCCAAGAGACCACATTTCCAGCTCTGGACCTTCATAGCTAGAAAAAAAAAAAAGAGCAACAAAAAATCCAAATATGCCTACAGATTAGTTGTCAGCTTTTCAGCAACAGTTAAATTAGCGTTTGTGAACAGCTTTTTAACTAGTATGTGGATTGATATCTGTGTCATACCATTAGGTATGTATTATGAAGCTTATTAGGTTAGTTACAAATCTAGCTAAAGCATGCAGGTCTAATATATGCCCACTTCTTACTCCTCTTGGCACAGAAAATGCCGCGAGCAGCCAGTGGGGGTTGAGGTGGGAAAGACAGTGACAGAGTAATTCATCTTGGTGGCCTTTTCCGTTTTAATGAAATTTTATCTTATTTTTAAACTAGATAAAACGGAGGATGATTCTCTACTTTGTCCTCGGTGACAGCCTCTCAGCTGTGTACGGTTTTAATCAACCACCTGGGGTCTCTGATTTATACAAATTAGAGCTGCTCCTCAATTTTTAAATGTCCTCAGAATACACATATAAACCAGCTTACTGTTGGCAGAGTCCATTACAAATGTAAACTTTGTTACCAGTTTAAATCATTCTTGTTATGAAGTGTAAATGTGTTATTTATTTTACTTTAGGTCTTTATTCTTTACTCTGATGCTTTTATTGAACACATTTTGTTCTAATGAGTGTTATTTCCTCATGTCTTTATAAAGAGGAAACAAAAAAGGAACAAGTACTTGTTTCTTTCATCCAACTTGCATTCTTTTAAAGTGGATAGCAAATTTGTTTTAAACAGGGAATAAATACTCACGGATATCCCTGAAGCACTTCTGGGGAACAGTACTCCAATGTGCCACAGAAATTATAAAAGAGCTTTCCAGGAGCCAATATGGCAGCAGAGCCAAAATCTATCAGCCGAATGTGAAAACACTTGTCGATTATGATGTTCTCATCCTTTATGTCCCTGTGAATGATGTTCTTGTCCCTTAAGTAGAACACAGCTGCCACAATCTGAAAAATACATAAATAAAACAGCACCTCTGGTTAATGCCAGATTCTCCTATCATCTGAAATGTATTTTGATATTCATACCTGTCTGAAGATATAGCTGGCCAGGGGCTCGTCCAGCCTCGGCTGCATGTCGATAAATTCAAAAAGGTCCAAACCATGTCCATGTTTCTCCATCACCATCTGGAAGTAACTTCCATTTTCAAACACCTCCAGCACCTGGTGCAAAATAAACATTGATGAAGAATAAAGACATTTTGCATTATGCACAAATGATTCTGAAACCTTATGACTTAAGAGCTTTGAAGCAACAAGGCAGTTACCTTGACAATATTATGGTGCTGCACTCGTGTCAGTATGGCAATCTCCTGGCTCACTTTGCCCAACATGGGGTCATCTACCCAGCAGTCACTCACTATTCTGGTCTTGCTGATGAACTTTACTAATACCTGCAGATTTTTTTAGTTGGTCAAGATGCGATATCACAATTTTATTCTCACTGAAATTTACAACTTGAAAATTATGCAGCATTAATTGACATAAATCAAATCAATGCATCTTACTTCTTGTCCATCAAAGCGTCTTGTTGCCTTCCAGACAAAACCAAAGGCTCCTTTACCCACAGCTCTGAGCGGCTGATAGTCTTCTACAAACTGCCCGTCACAGGCTTGAGAATGCTCAAGATCCATAGTAGAGCGCAACGCTTCCCCATGACCGTTCTCACCAAGCCTCTAATGAAAGAATGAAAGGGGGAAAATTGCTGAAACTACAAGAAGATGTCATATACAGTACACTGTTTATTAAAGAGTGAGAATGAACCATACTAACTTAAAACTTAGGATCTGAACTTCCACTGACCTTTCCTGGAGTGGCTCCTGATTGGTGACGGAGAGATGGATCTGTTTGCAACAACGCCACCTGCTGGCCAGAACTTTTAATCCACAGACAGAACATGAAGCTTCCATCAGGTAGGCTGGTCCTGCACACATCACACTGCACATCTAGAGAAAAAAAAGAAGCAATTCTTGGTATTGTATTTGCAAATGTTATATATCAAAATATCCCAACATTAAATTTTTTATTACTGACCTACTCTTGTGCCGTCTCTGTGGTAGCCACTTCCTTCAACTCGTCCTTCCAATATCCGTGTAGTGTTGGAAGACGGGATGCGCCGCTTCACCTGTTGTTTCTTAGGCGTTGATGTGGCACGTGACTGAGAAGCACTATTCACTTGTACTGAGCTCTCCTGACTCTTAGCTTTATGAATAACAGACAGAGCAGCCCAGTGATCCTGCTCCTGAGCTGAAAAATCCTGTACCTCCACAGAGGGGGGAGGCGTCTCAGGCTCACGGTCAGACTCTGCCACATATGGGAAGGGTGTTTGTAAGAGTTCAGCTGTATCACAAGATATCCTGGAGTAGTTACTGTCACTGTTATACCCTCCAGTGCCGAGCAGCTGTGCGCTTTCACTTAGATCTAGCTCTTCTAGTGCTCGGGTAACTACATCTCCATCGCTGTTGATGTCCAGAAAATAACTTGCCGAGTCCACCACATGCACTGAATTAAAGTCCTCTGCTTGGGCCGGATCAGGACAAGCCCTACCAGCAAACCGTTCAGAGAAGCCAGGGGAGGATGATCTGGGAAAGAGTTTCAATAAACCAGTTACAAATATTTTTAGAGTTAGCACAACCAGTCAATATTAATGTGAAAAATGTGAACATTGCTGAATAATGTTTGAGGTTTTCTGTCCCATCTCAACGGGCCAAGTTAGACACTTCTGGGACTTTACTGGAGCAAAGCAGTGGAAGCACCATCTCCTCACCTGCTCCCCAATGAGATGACCTCAAAGCTTGAGTATTGGAACAGAGAGGCACAGGAGTGATGCTCTTTTCCTGCATCAGTACAGCTACAACCTGCCTTATTAACAGCACAGCCATTCTGACCAGTAGTGTCTACAAAAGACAATAAGTGTGGAAAATACTTAATCCTCAATAAAGCTTTTTTTTATTTTTTAAACATGTATAAATATTTAAGTTAAACAACTGCAAACTAATTTAAAAGGAAAGACAAAGCTCAAAACCACACCAGGGATAAGGTCTGTAGCAGGTGTGTTATTTTTCGGAGCCACATTGCCCAGCTGCTTGTCTCTGCTGTAGAGGGATGGTTCAGTGGAAACCACACAGCAGGCGTCTTCATCTGGAGGCTCCACCAAGGCAAATGTCCCGAGGAGTGCCTGAGTGGTTTCTGCACCATCCTGAGCTGCATGGGCTGCCTCCTCAATCAGCTCTGTGGTATCGTTAGCCCTGTGGAAAAGGTGGATGTTTTAATTCCTGCTGCCGATTAAACAAAGTCAAATACAAAAAGATAATTAAAACGAAGAAGATTAATAACCAATAAAGTACTACAGTATTTATCAGCTCTACTATAAGCATCAGTCATGAAAATGTAATGGTGACTACCATGTTCATACTGCAGGTCATAATAATCAATTCCAAATTTTTGCTCAGATTTGATGTGTGTGTGGTCATTCACATAAATTAAATGTGGCCGCCATCAAACTCTTGTGTGAATTTTCTATGGCCCTGATGTGATCTGCATGCGCAGAAGATGATGTGACATCCCACACAGCAAGCTGTGTTTAAGGAAGTAAATAGGGACGACACACATGAAAGCAAGTGTGCATCGATTCTGAAGTTGTTGTGTTAGAACGGATGAAATTATTATCAGACATGCTTGTTTGGTTTTTTGTGTTTCCTTTTACCGGTAATCTAGCCTCTCCTGGCTCCTCCGGTGAATAATATTTTTTTGGGAACGGAGCAATGTACCGAAGGTAGAAACTCAAGTATCGATCCCATCACGTTAGTATCGATACGGTCTGGCACCAACTGCAAGTGTATTGCTGCAGTGAAACCTCATTCATCCAGGACATGGCAAAGAAAACGGACAACGCATCTGGGCTTCTGTTCTGTAGTCGAATATGAGAGAAGTTCCAAGATAAAATGAGAAAAAAAAAATGGATTTGGGCTGCATTTACCTGCAGTGTGAATGTAGTGTTGTACAAAAAAAAAAAAACTTGTAAGACCACACAAAAAAAGGTCTTGTCAGGTATGTTTTGTACTTTGTACAGTGCTCCGAGACAACATATGTTTTGATTTGGCACTATATAAATAAACTGAATTGAAATGAACATGTTTACAGATGTATATTTTTGTAGACATACACTGAACATAAATGTATTTCCATTCTGAAAACATGCATTCTTTTAAAGCCATAAGGACTGTCCACTCATTAACTAAGTGCCTAAATGGTCTTACCGTTATAAATCACTGTAATATAAATTAACAGTTAAACCATTAATTTATATTATAGTTATAGCAGTGGCATTATTTCCACAACAGATGGCAAAAAAGGACATTTCATTTACCAGTAATTTTAATTTACACTTTTTTAAAATTAAATTCACATTGGTATATATATAGTTGGAGGATGTGATTTTGATTTCTCGTTCAAGAAGTGAAACAACTCTTGTTCATATTAACAATGAGCCAAAACAAAAATAAACTAAGAGTAGATTTAAATGGCAGAGAATGAGAGAGTCAATTTCAGGTTTAACAATGGAGCTGCTCAGAGTCCAGATTCACTGCAAAACTCATTAAATATACATTCAGTGCAGTGCTTTTAGATGTTGTCTCGATGCTGTAGAAGTTGCCTTTTTAGTATCTAAGAGTAAACAACAATTAATGCTTACAATTTATTCTGGTATCTGCTAAGTTTGTTACTCTGTGGGAAAAAATCCTAATGGGTTCTGCAAAAGCGTCTTGAGAATCAAAGCACACAGTGCTCATTGACTTACATGACCAAATGTGTGGAGGTAAAAGCAGGAAGTGAAAGGGTAGACAGAGCGCTGCCATGTTTATCCAGTCTGGTACTGGTTCCAGTGAAGATCCTGCCTCTTCCTGTTGAGGTCCGTCCCAGGATAGCCTGCTGCACCATGGCCATGTCGCCGGCCAAAAGAGACGAAGGGTCTAAGGTTAAGAAAAGCAAGAAAATAACTAACCCATGCACAGTGTAATTAAACACCGCTTTACATATTACATATAAATAAATAAAAACACTCACAAATTTTACGAAATAATAAGCAGCATTGTTATAAAATAACAATTTCTATAAATATTTATAAAAACATTGTTTTAACACACCCATATGCCCATTACAGCTTCTCAAACATGTATTGTCTTATAACATTTACAGTAACATGACAGAAAGACAAAATTGCTCACCTGTAACTCCTAATATTTTATGCTCACCTGTAACTCCTAATATTTTAGATACAACTGGGCTTTTGCCCACCTCTGCACAAGAATCAGAAACTAGGTTTTCCTTGTTGTCAGGGTCAGACATCCATGCAAAGAA
>JBBPBX010000808.1:7105-41060 GCA_038048925.1 Garcialebias charrua
AACATAAACTACGCAGGTTGTGACAGGTTACTGCACAGGTAATGAGTAACACTGAGATGAATTATGATGGTAAGGTAGTAACATACATGATACAGACATATAGTGCAGCATCAATAAACATATTAGTTGTCACAGATGTGACTTGGTGCAATGTTTTTGTCAATTGTTCACTATTGTTATCAAAAGTTCAGGAATCTGACAGCTTGTGGGTAATAACTATCTTTGAGTCTTTTTGTGCGTGATGGCAGACTCTTGTATCGTCCGTCTGAGGGTAGTAGATGGAGGAGTCATTGTGCTGGGTGGGTGTGGTCAGTGGTGCTGGAATACAGGGGGCCATTGCTCTGCCAGTCAGCTTGTCCCAGACATTTACACAGGCTACATCCAACTCCGACAAGCTGTGACTGACCTGTGTGTGCGCGTGTGTGTGTCTGTCTACATACAGACAGAGGCACAGGCAAAACCTACAGCATTCTGATCTGGGCCATATCCGTTTACAAGTCGCCAGATCCGCATAACCTTCACCGGAGGATTTACAAACAGCTCCGGGTCGGGCTGGGATCATGAGCCTGCTTGACACCTGCAAAAATGTTTTGGCTCTGATCCAGTCTGGATCTGGACCAAATCAGCCCAAGAATGAAATAAGAATTATATATTTGTGCCACATCTGCCCAAATGCACCTGTGGGCCATCTCGCAGCAGCAGAAAAGTTTCTCATTATTATTGAGCATGCATCAGGGTATTTCTCAGAGTATAGTTTAGTCCCGACGGTGCCAGTCCTCTGACCTCCGTCACTTTGAAAGCAGACACTCAGAAACCCAGAGTCCCGTCAGTTCAGTCCTGCTGGGTTTCGTCACCACCCGAGTTTCTCCTGTGCATAATGGCCCTGCTCTCCTTCTGGCTGCTCTCCGACACACGGGTTGTGGTCTCAGCTCACCAGAGCCCAGCAACCGGTCCTGGTGCCCTCAGGTCCCGGTGGACTACCTGGCCGGGGGACATGCTGGGTTGTTGCAGCTACTGCCCGGAGTGCACATGCAGAGAGGACGAGCCATGCGGCAGCTTGGAGGAGCAGGATTACGTCAAAGGGATGGAGTGCGTGCTAGGTAGTGGCCCGGGGGCGTCTGCCACAGTCAGGAGGAGGACCAGGGCTGGTGTGTGCATGTGCAGCAGCCCGGAACTGGTCTGCGGCAGCGACGGGGTCTCCACCTGCGAGCTGAAGCGGGTCAGTAATAAGGCTGCCAAGCTGCAGCAGCCACCTGCCATCTTTATCCAGAGGTGCGGCACAGGTGAGAGACGCGTGCACGTGCAATGAAAACCTGTGGGTTGTATGCGTGCACACTTATTTGTCAGAACCATAGTTCACTGGTTCGGGAGGTTTACCTGTTGAGTTTATGTTTCTTGGTTAAGGACTGTCTGAGGTGGGATCTCCTGGTCTGGACGTGGGACCAAAACCCAGTCCATTATGCCACACATTGTGGCAACATTGAACAAGTGCGCCTGACATTCAAAGTGTGTGAACAGAGAGAGCAAGGTGACGAAAGGCCCCCATGCCCCCCCAGTCACCTCAAAAATTAATCCTGTGCCACTGGGCACTGTCCTAAATGATGTTGCGTGCTTCACAAAGACATCGGCTGTGGTCAATGTCCTGGATGGTGTGGAGACTGCTGCGATAAGTGTAACCAGTTCAGACCTGCTGAGTACCTGCACCTTTCAAATTAAAAGTTTTCCCTGTAGAAAATGTTTGTCTCACTGGGCTGCAACAGCGTTCGTGAGGAAGACTCCAGAATTCCTCGTCTTGTTTATAGTGGTTGTCACATTCCTCACATGAATTGCAGAGGTACACAATTCTGTCAATTGAGTTGTGAACATGTTTTAAAAGTTGTGCATCTCATTTTCTTTAGTCATCAAGTCGTTGCTGGTGTTTCAAACTCTTCTTGAACCATCTGAATCTGTCATGGGCATCTTCAGCCCAGATCAATATTGTTGTGTTTACATGCCATAAATCATACATATGTAGACATCTAAGATGTGTACAAAACACGTTGAGGAGGGAAAGTGACAAAGGTGGACAACAGAATATTGTGCACAATATAGAAAACAATCTTTTGGATGAAATATGAATTGTTTCACCAAAGGAGAACCCATCCTGTGGCCCTGACTCAGCCTTGTTCAATGTAAAATACATTTTTACAAGTCATGCACATGAAAAATGTCAAGATATGTCAAATCAAACATGACCAAATGGCTCGTTGGTTCCCTTATCAGTCAGTACACTCAGTGCAACACATGACTATGGGAATTGCGCCGCCGCATGGTTCACCTGAAGTAATACAATCACGCCTTTTCTAAAGGCAGGTGGGCGTCAGCGTCAGCAATGAGGCCCCATCCTCTTTGCATAAAAGGGGCTGACGCCCCACCTTCATTCTCTTTTGCCCTTCAACTCGCTTCAAACCTGAACTTCGCAGGACTCTCTGTGTCTGGATCGTTCAACTGGAGGTGAGCTCGCTCCCTGCCCTGAGCGTTACGGAGAAATATACAAGATACAAGATACAAGAGATTTTATTAACATTGCACCAATTTTCATCGATACAGCGTGATTATGTATGCACAGTCATCCAGGAGAGGGTTTGAGTGTGTAAAGCTGCTGCCTTATCAAAACACATGACATGTTCTTCAACACGGCCTTTCTCATCCGTCTCAGGATGAAGGTCAAAGGTGGGAAAACAGGGAAAGAAACCATGGGGGTTACAGCGTTGATATTAAAAAAAAATGAATCACATTTTGTCTGCAAGACACCGCATGACCCAGTAAAAACCATATCATAAGCACATTTAGCACAGTTACATGTTGCATGTTGAGACTGAGGCAGGGAGGATCTGTCCATGATACATTCCGGATGCCTCCGATAACGCTCATAGAAAAGTTCTCCGGGGGAGGGGGGGGGTAGCAGACAAGACAAGAACAGCTTTCCTGTGAGCACTTGGGTTAACGGAGGCTAACCCAGTGTCGTCAACTTAAATTTTGAGTTTTTTTCTTCTGCTCTTTTTGCAGCTTGGCTATGAGAAAAGCTAAACTGTGCCACCCTACCTGCATAGCTACCGGCTGTGGCTAGCTACCGAGAGCAACTTGACGTGAGGACGTCTTCGCCACGGTTAGCGGACGGCTAACTGGCTATAACTCGACATCTCTTCTCAGCCATGGCTCCGGAGAAGAGCAAGAGGAAGTCGAAGAACTCCAACAAGAACAACAGGCCAGCGAGCCCCGGCTCCCGAGACTGCCCTAGCGGATACGGTTATTCCCTCTCAGCGACGGACACCCACGAGGCCTGTCCCGTCTGCTTAGGGATCCTACTTGTGAAAACTGCTTTGGACTCCCCCGAATCCTGCCCTCATTGCAACCAGCTACGTGAGGCTGAGAGACAGAGGCGCATGGACTTTGGTCAAAACCATGGGCGGCTCCAACACGGCGCGGGAACCGCTCCTCGACGAAGTGCTCACTCCCACGGCAGAGCTTTAAACCGTCCAATTGGAGGACAGTGGTCAAGCCGACTGGGGAGCAAACATGGACATGTTTGCCTCCCTGGGGGACTCCACCGTCGAGTTCGACACGAGGGACTTGTTACGAGCAGATGAGCTCTCGCTAACAACCTCAGGCGAAATAACTGACGACGAAGCCGACAATGAGGATGAAGTAGAAGACAAGGACTTCTCCTAGATCCCCACGGCAGGCCAACCAGAGACTGATGTGTCCGTCCCCGCTCTGTTCGAGCTATGTCACAGAGCAACGGACACGTTACGGATAACTTGGCCAGAACCTCCACCTCGACAACAGGTAACGAGGTTGGCGGGGAATTTCTTATTCGCCAAGCAGCAGTCAGCCACAAGGCACAGGATGCCTATCTTTCCCAACTTCCAGACGGAGCTGACTCGCACCTGCGCTGAACCTAGGGCTCCACTGACTTTGCCTCTCTCCTAGTTCCTGGACGTTGCCGGAATGGAGGCAGCTGGCATGGCCAACATTCCCCAGATGGAGGATACGTTGGTAGCACATTTAGCCCCCAGAACTTAGGGCTCCAGACCAACTCTGCCTAGCAAGGCCTACTGTGTGTCGTCCTCCCAGCTCAAAAAGTGTTACCGAGCACAAGGCCTTACGGTCCACGCCATGAACGCTTCAGCTATGATGTAGGTATACTTGGCAGAAAAACTCCAGGAGCTCCAGCAGACCTCCAACAAAAAGAAGGCGGCCGAAGTTCTGGAGGAGGCCCGCAAGGCAACAGACTTTACCCTTCGCCTCATGGGGAAAGCCGCCATTGCTCAGGGGAGAAGTATGGCCGAGATTGTCATTGCTCAGCGCCATTTATGGCTAACACTGACAGACCTGCCAGAGGTCCAACGGAACCCGTTTCTCCATCATCCCATCGAGCCAACTGGGCTTTTCGTCGGTGCTCTCGAAAAGATTCAGAGCAGGCTGGAACAGAGAAGGAAACAGGCTGAGGCCTTGGGTGAGGGGATGCCCAGAAAGCTTTTCGTGCAACCCAGAGACGCTAGTGGACATAGGGGCGAGAAGCCTCATCACCACTCGGCCACACATCGCCCGCCACAGAAACGGCCGGCGCTCGACGGAGAACAACGGCCAAAGCCAGCTGCAGGGCCATCCCACGCTGGCCAGGCCTGGGGACGGCAGAGATTTGTCCCACGTCAGGCAGGCCCACCGAGGTCTTCCTCAATGAACAGGGACCAAAAGCAGAAGTCGTCCTGATGAAGGGCCGCGTCACTATTTTTTATGTGCTCCCACCCATGTGGAAATAGGGGAGACCGAACTTTAAAGCCAGATTTTGTGTGTAAAAAGCCATGTTTATCTGGTGTAAATTATGTGTGTACAAAAAATCACTCAAATGTTGATGTAATAAAGTGTTCTTTAAAGCACAGCAATAAAGTCTCAAAAACTTAGGCCCCGTTTACACGGCGCATATTTTGAGTGGAACCGCTCCTTTCTCTCTGCGGTTTTGCTAATCGTTTACACGAGTCCACTAGCCCCCCTCTTTGAATTAGATGGTTTTCTGAGCCACCGCTCAGGGTGGAGGTTTTTCGCTGACCCCCCGTTGATAACATGAACATCTCCCGCGGAGCTTTTGTTTGAACACATGCGTGCAGCACGCACGCGCGGACAACCGGCATTTCTAAAAATGGCGAAGGACTGGACAGGCACCGCTTTCTGAACTACATGTATAGCTGATGGAATATATTTTTGAGTCTCATATTTAATTAATTTATACCTGAATTACCTGCATCACACAGCTGGATCCAGTTGTCGCTGTTTATTGAACAGGCAGGCGGACATTTCATGTGTCTTGTTGCACAATATGTGCTAAACAATTACAGTTTAACAATAATAAACAATATTTATTTTAGTGTGGGAGATATATAAAGTTATCTGAACTAAATTAATCTATCTGGACTCAAGTTACGTGATTTAAACGATGCATAACATGCTGCGTGTTTAAAGTTGAAAATGAAGACAACAGTTTTTATTATTTTATTCAACACCACAAACTGCACGTCACACAAACACTGAGAATTAAACTGAACACACTATTAAAACATGTTAACCGAACTGTAAATACGTTAAAAGACTGGACTCTGCTGTTTTCATCATGGATTCTGGTCTGGTCCGATCTGAACCGGTCCGGTTGGTGAAAGGACAGCTTCTCGACCTCGTAGAAAAATTAATTAAAAAAATAAATCAGTTGGTTGTTGTGTGATCAAAGTAAATACAAGCTAACATTATTAAGAACATTGTTTACCTGCTGAAATCAGCTGTTTCACGGACTAAAGTCCGACATCATCCTCGTCGACTTGGTTCTGGTCCATAGTCCACTCAGCGTCTGATGTGCAACTAGTTAGATGAAGAGGTTTCGCTTGGTGTCAAATCTGTCGACTCTTATCCAAAATTCAGCTTTAACATGTTGTTAGGTTGTTGTTAGCTTAACGTTTAGCCCAGAAGAACGTAGCAGTCTGCCAGAAGAGGGAAGCAGTACGCATGTGCAATAGGTGAAGGTTAAAAAATTCACAGCGCCAACTAGTGACCTGGCATGGTAACTACACTGGATTCATGAGGGAAGGGGGGTCATGAGGGAGGAAGGAGATTCGAGCGGATCCATGTAAACACTTAAATTCGCCCGTGGAAACGTAAAACTTTTCATCTAATTAACATACCCAAAACCTCCGTTTCCCCCCACAGTGTCCGTGTAAACAGGGCCTTATAATGTCCTGTGTGTCGACTAAACCCCCCAAAAAACATAGCACCTTTTTTATGCAAAACGTGTCAGATAAAGGGAGGCGGCCAGCATTCACACACGGTCACCCGTATCCTCAAGAGACACGGACAGTAAGGGCAGAATATGAGCCCCCGCTGGAAGCCAGAGGTCTGTCAACACCAGACAGACACTCTTGCTACCGCGGAGGGATAGACAAGTCGCACGGAGGGCAAACGAGAGGGGGGCGTTCACCCTCCTCCCGTCCCCTTGACACACAAACATCATAGAATACACATGCTTTCCAGACTGAGCGCACACGCTGGCACCTGGAACGCATGCAAACCAAGCACGTGGGTCACGTCCACTGACACCCTTGGTCTCCGGCTGCAGTTCTACAAGCGGCCACCTCCTTTTACGGGGGTGCTGTCGTCTTCCATAAGCCCAGACTGTGCTCATGTCTTAAGAGACGAGATCTCAACCATGATGCAGAAAGGAGTGATCAGAATGGTCCCTGCTCACGATGTAAAAAAGGGCCATTACAGCAAGTACTTCCTGGTCCCGAAATGGGATCAGGGCTTGAGGTCCATCTTGGACCTCCGGGGTCTGAACAGAAGAATAAAAACATACAAATTCAGGATGTTAACACTCAGACAAGTCATCCACTCGGTTCGACCTAGAGATTACTTCTGCACGGTGGATCTGAAAGATGCTTTCTTCCACGTGAGCATCCTGCCCTAATATCTCTGCTTTGCCTTCGAGGGCACCGCATTCCAGTTTTTGGCAATGCCTTTCGGCCTGTAAACCACCCTCACATAATTCACAAAATGCTTGGATGCGGCCCTGACCCCGCTGAGGGGTAAAGGGGTCAGAGTTCTGAATTATCTGGACGATCTGCTAATACTTGGACACAACTTAGTCCAAGCACAGCAGCACGCAGAGAGGGTGATGTATCAAATGGAAGCTCTAGGTTTTGTTATAAACCTGGCAAAAAGCAATCTGACCCCATCCCAGATTACCGTATTTCTGGGAGTATAACTCAACTCCATTTTGTACAGGGCAAGGCTCTCTGAGGCATGAGTTTCATCCCTCCACCTCTGCCTAGAATGTTTTCAGCTAGGCCAGAGGGTGCCTCTCAAGCTGTGCCAGTGGCTCTTGGGCCTGTTAGCAACCGCTATTATCTGTGTGCCTCTGGCCTTATTAAGAATGTACCCTTTACAAAGATGGATCAACAAACAAATGCAACCTGTCCCCCCTCCCCCCTTGACGAATGAGGGGGATACTGATTGACCCAGAGTGCATGAAGGCTCTGGAGCCATGGAAGGCCCCTACAGTGTTCAGCAAAGGCGTCACCCTGGGGCGAGTGTTGTCACGAGTCCTGGTCACCTCGGACGCGTCAAAAACGGGATGGGGAGGTCTTTGCAGAAACCAGTATGCCCAAGGGGTCTGTAATCAGCAGGTGGCCAAGCTCCACATAAATTTCCTGGAACTCAGAACAGTGTTTTTGTCTCTGAATCACTTTTACAGGAAGGGGCTGGTTGTACAACAACATGTCCTGATAAAATCAGACAACAGTACCACAGTCTCCTACATCATCAGAGAAGGCGGGACAAGGTCCGAGCCCCTCCTCAGGTTGACACAGATACTGCTCACATGGTGCAGCTCTTGGATCTTGTCGCTGAGGGTGACCTACATCCCAAGCAAGCTGAATCACGAGGCAGATGCCCTCCCAAGAGGGCCCCTCCTCCCCTCGGAGTGGCGGTTGAACCCATGCATCCTGGACCAGGTCTGGGCACGATATGGGAGGGCCGACGTAGAGCTGTTCGCTTGCAGCAACAACACGCATTGCCCCTTGTATCACTCGATAAGGGAGACAGATGCACCGCTGGGGACAGATGCCCTGACGTACAGCTGGCCAGCGGGGAGGCTGTATTATGCTTTTCTACCTGTTCCCTTGATTTAGGTGACGCTGGAACGTGTACGCCAGGGGTCTCTCTTGCTAATACTGATAGCCCCCAGGTGGCCGCAGAAAGCATGGTTCCCAGAGGTGATTTCACTGCTGGAGGGGACACCATGGCAGCTGCCCTCCCACGGGGACCTACTGACCAAGGCCCATGGGTAGATCCTACATCCACGCCCAGAACTGTGGTAGCTCTGGGCCTGGCCACTGAAAGGTACTGATTAATGGCCTCAGGACTGCCTAGTAATGTGGTAAATACACTATAAGGAGCGAGAGCAAGACTCTCTACGCTCGCAAGTGGCGTGTTTTTGAGGCCTGGTGTATAGAGAGTGAAGGGAACATGAGGGAGACCCTATATTGTGTCTTTAAACACATATAGTGCTACCCAGATGTAAAGGATTTTAACAGGGGTCAGTATTAAGCTGACCTCTTTATCCTTAATTAATTTACTTATTCAGATTGAATAGTAATTTCACGGATTCTTTTCTTTTTCAGTTTACCCAATATTTCTGTGATCTTTATGATGGATAAATAAATAAAGCCATTAAGTGACAGAGACGTTAACTTAGCTTGATATGTCAAAGACACTATCATTTATTTAAAATAAATCAACTAAATTAACACCATTACACTTGATTGACATGATTTCACTTTCTTGTAATTTAAAACGTCAGCACAGTTAAATTACAACACAACAGACATAAATACTGGATGTTAAACATATTTAGTCTGAGGGCTCTTTAGCTTAAATAGTTTCCAGCTTAGAATTGAGGGAGAGGAGATAGGAGGAAAGATTTAAGAAGAATTGGGAGGTTAAGAGAGGAAGTTTATCTTGCATTTATGAAACCAGATGACACTCTTCCATACGCGTCCAGCTAAGATATCATCACACCTCCAGCAAGCAAACAGCTGCTCCTTTACCTTAAGACGTCCGCCTTGGTTCTGGTAAAGAACCTTGGACTGACGAGTCGTCGGCCCCGCAAGTCCAAGCTGGACTCCACACGTGTTTACCTTGTCGGTGTTGGTGATACTTGCTTTCGTCGGCAGAAGCCGTGGCAGTCGTGGTTTTTTGGCTCAAGGTAAACTTATTCCAGGAAGGAATAACAAAGTTTTGAGCTTACGCTCATTCGAAGTGGACTCATAACAGCAGGTTATCGGTCCTTAGCTGTAGACGAAGGTCGTTAGCTCTTGACCAAACGTACCCCAGCTCTTTGGGAAAGTTCACATCTCTTTTGAGGTTCCCAGCACACTCCATCAGTTCCAGCAACAGCTTAGAACTTAAAGAAGGATCCGAGAGGAGTGAGACTTGGCTCTTTTTCATTGGTCCACTTGTTATCACTATTCAAGGTGAAATTCAGCGCAGAGAAGGAAATTGTTTAGTATCTGAGTGAGAGACTTTCAGACGCTAGATGAGAGTTTTAGCTGAAACTCGACAAAAACAATTTCTGTATTCATTCATTCATTCAACCTTTATTTAGTCAGGTAAATCTTTTGAACCTCATGGGCTCATTTACGAAAGCGACCTGCTAAAACTAAAGAACAATGAACAGCAGTGGTAGAATTTCCTTAAACAATAAACAAACAAACAATAAACAATAGAAAACAAAAGAGAGAAAAAAACAAAAGAAATTTATTTTTTTTTTATTTTTTTTAACAAAGTATCAAAAAACTAGCAAAACATTATAAGGTAGACGTATAAAATCAAAGACAGGAACAAATCTGCATTGGTTTAAGTCAGTTTAAGTCAGGTGTATAAGTCAGTTTGACATTTTAGCTGAACTTTGACACCTTTTCATTTGCAGAAATGACACATTGATGTTCCACATTTAAAGCATAACAGCATATAACATATATCATGAAAATGACAAAAGTTATTCTTTTGATTACATTAGAATAAAATCAAAGATAGAAATAGTCTCTTTTGGTGACTATATTCTCAGATTACAACTAATGGAATAATTTGTAGTAAATGTCTTGTTTTACTGAGAGGTCAGTAAAGGTCATCTCTGGAACAGTTCAAAAATACACATGTGTTTCAAAGTGGACACGGTCATGCGCATTACAAGAGGAATATTATTTCATATTCCTTTGACTTAGTCCAGCTCCTCACCTTTCTACAGGACCTGCTGGAGAAGGGCCGCTCTTTCTCCATCATTAAGGTATTTTTGTCAGCCATCTCGGCATGCCACGAGGGCTGGGGAGGTAAATCACCTGGTGCCCACCCTCTCATGATACGATTCATGAAGGGTGTGCTGAGGAAGAAACCTTCATGCAAAACTTTGGCCCCCCAGTGGGACCTACATTTAGTCCTGTATGCTTTGTGTGAGCCTCCATTTGAGCCTCTTGGTAGCATTAAGATAGATTTGTTATCTTGTAAAACTGCATTGCTCTTAGCTCTGTGCTCAGCAAAACGCGTGGGTGACCTGCACACATTATCTGTGCATCCAATTGGTATCAGATTTGCCCCAGATGGGTCAAAGGTCACCCTATGTCCAAACCTTGCATATGTGCCAAAAGTACCAACTTTAAATCCCAGAAGTCTAGACTTTGAGCTGTCAACTTTCCTCCTCCCCCTGTTCTAACTGAAGAACAGAGGCGGCTGAACGCGCTCTGCCCTGTTAGCGCCCTGAGCGTCTACATGGAGAGAACTGTCAGTTGGCGTAAAACAAACAAATTGTTTGTGTGTTTTTCTACTCCTGCTGCTGGCAGAGCCCTGTCAAAACAGCACCTCTCACACTGGGTGATGAGGCCATTAAAAGGGCATGCAGCAGCAAAGGTCAGCAGGTGCCCTCTGGGGTACATGCTCTCTCAACCCGAGGCCTAGCCACTTTCTGGGCCTCATTCAGAGATGTACCAGTAGCAGATATATGTGCAACTGCTAACTGGGCATCATCAAACATGTTTGTGAAACACTAAAGTTTGGATGTCACAGCATGTGACGTAACTCAGGTTGTTCTCTCTACCACAGAGTAAAGAACAGCTGACGCCTGTAGTCTACGGCATAAGTTCTCACAAGCATGCATTTCCAGAGCATTCCCAGGGCGTGATTGAATCACATTCCCATAGTCATGTGTTACACTGAGTGTACTGACTGATAAGGGAACTGAAAGTTATGCACCATAACTCATGTTCCCTGAAGGAAGGGAACAAGGTGCAACACATGTTTGCCCTTTCAATGCCTAAGCTCGGTGAAGTGCACCCTGAGAATGAAGGTGGGGTGTCATCCCCTTTTATGCAAAGAGTGCGGGGCCTCATTGCTAACGCTGACACCCACCTGCCTTTAGAAAAGGCGTGATTGTATTACTTCAGGTGAACCATGTGGCGGCGCAATTCCCATAGTCATGTGTTGCACCTTGTTCCCTTCCTTCAGGGAACATGAGTTAGGGTGCATAACTTTCAGTTCCCATTCAGTTCGGTCTCTCGGTGCAACATACTTGCTATGGGAATTACGCCCCCGTGCGATTACCTGAAGGAATGCAATCACACCTTTTACGGTAGGGGGCGTCATCTCGCATCAGAGGTACCGCCTTTCAGGTACTTAAGCGACTGACGTCCCTCCATCTTTCTATTTTTTGCCCTTCACCTCGCTGAAACACCTGAACATCGAGGGACCTCTCTGTTGTCGCGTCGCTTGATTGAGGTGAGCTTGCTCCCTACACTGAGCGTACAGAGACAATTTTCCTGTGTACTGCTGGGCTGGCGAAAGCTAGTCCAGCATTTACTTACCACGAAGTTTCTTCTCTTCCGTAGCTTCGCGTCACAACCATCTGCTAATCCACTAGCATCCTACTAGCAATAGCAAGACGACGGAGAAGACGGCTTCGAACAAAGAAAAGAAAAGGAAAAAAGAAGAACTATTTACTCTTCTCATCTCCGGACATGGCTCCCGAGAAGGGAAAGTGTAGGACAAGGAAGAAGAAAACCAGGACGACGAGTCCTCGCTCGCGCCCATGCCCCAACGTTTGCGGCTACTCCCTTTCGGCAACGGACACCCACGAGGCTTGTCCTGTCTGCCTTGGGATCCTGCACGCAAGGAAGGCGCTGGAATCCCCCGACTCCTGCCCCCACTGTCGTCGAATGACGGCCACAGTGAGGAAACGCTGCGTGGACACGCTAGCCAAGTCCATGGCGAGGACCGCGGCGAGGAAGGTCGCACGTCGCACTAACCTGCCTGCTCCAGAACCGGAGCCTGAAAACGTGGACCTAGAGTGCAATGGCCGGGTTGGGGAAGACAACGCGTCAGACTCTTCTCTTCCTGTCGAAGACTCAACGCCAGAAGGGTCCGACGTAGACGCCTAGTACGATGACGAGGGAGAAATTGTTCATTTCGCCCAGAACCTGGCGCAGAACCTTCCGGAACCGGACTTGTCGGTACATACCCTGTTCTACCTGTGCCATAGGGCTGCTGATGCCTTGCAGGTCACGTGGTCGGACCTCACGCCTCGCCAATGGGCTACGAGGCTGGTAGGAAACTACTTCTACACGAAGCAACCAACAACATCGCAGAAAATGCCAATTTTCCCAGACTTTCTGATGGAACTCACACGCTCCTGGGTGGAATCCAGGGTTCCCATCATGCTGCCATTGTCCCGACTCTTGGAAGTTGTGGGAATGGAGGCTCTGGGCCTTGCCAGCACATCCCTGATTGAGGAGTCTCTGGCGGCTCACCTGGCCCCCACAGCTGTGGGGATGAAACCAACGCTATCCAGCAAGGCCTGTCGCGTTTCGGAGAAAAAACTCGAGAAATGCTACAAAGCCCAAGGCCTCGCGGCTCGCACAATGAATACGTCGAGCATGGTACAGGCCTACCTGGTGGAGAAACTACAGGAGATCCAGGTAACAAAGGATGAGACCGAGGCCATAGAGGAGGCATGCCGTGCCTCTGACCTCGTGCTCAGCATGATAGGGACAGTAGCTATTTCCCAGGGCAAAGCAATGGCAGAAATAGTTGTCGACCAGCGCCATCTTTAGCTAACACTGTCGGACCTCCCGGAAAACCAGAGAGCCACCTTCCTACAGCAACCGATCGAGCCGACAGGACTCTTTGGGAAAGCCCAGGAACGTGTCCAGACAAAACTGGAACTAGCACACAAACAAGCGGATGCCCTCTGCGAGGGTTTGCCAAGGAAAAATGTTTGCCCCACCAACGGAAAACACGCGTGGTCTCCCACGAAAGAGACCCGCTGGGGACTGCGAGGCTTCATAGTACCATCCGAGTACTGCTTCGGCCATTCCTACGAAAACCAGTTCCGGACCTGATGAACCAGGATGAACTGATACATTTACAGGTTCGCCCGCCCACGAGGTACGGGAACCTAACTCTCTAATCCCAGTCTCTGCTCGTAGACAACCACAAGGAGCTGGTGACATGTGTGCGCGCACTAAACATGACTCACCTACTGTATGTGTAAACAAAACAGACACTGTTTTAAACATATACAAAAATAAAAGTACCAATGCACAGTCTGCCCTGGTTCTTGAATCGAGTCCCATTTTTATAAAACCCAGACCTCACAATCAAACTATGAACCACAGCAAGACACGCGAGATCTGTCGGAGATGGCCTGATCTTGCAATATCTTCTGTTGGGCCGAGCAACCTGCTCCAAAAAACGCGAGAGGGGTCAAAGGTCAACCCCGACCTAAAACATGAGGAGCACCACATGCCATCCATGCTCATCGCACATGCGCAGGCGTGGGAGACGTGCCTACCAAATGATTGGGTCATGACAACAATACGTCATGGGCTCAAGTTGCAGTTCTCAAAGAGACCGCCCCGTTTCTCAGGGGTGTTGCATTCTAAGATCAACCTTGCACACACGTACGTGCTGAGGGAGGAAGTTTCAACCATGCTGAAAAAGGGAGTGATTAGTTTGGTCTCAGGACCTAAACTACGCTCCAGACACTACAGCAAGTACTTCCGGGTGCCCCAAAAGGACCGTTCCTTGAGACCGATTCTGGATCTCAGGACTCTCAATAAAATAATTAAAACCTTCAAGTTCAAGATGCTTACACTGCGGTAAGTTCTCCAGTCTGTGAGACCAGGAGACTATGCATGTACAGTGGATCTGAAAGATGCCTATTTCCATATAGGCGTTTGGAGAAGACACAGACAGTTCCTCTGTTTTGCATTTGAAGGTAACACTTATGAATTCAAGGCCTTACCCTTCGGTTTAAAGACTGCCCCACGTACATTCATTAAATGTCTGGATGTAGCCCTGACCCCTCTTAGGAACCAAGGACTTAGGGTCTTGAATTACCTGGACGACCTGTTAATTCTGTCTGGAAGCAGAAAGCAGGCGCTGTCACACTCCCTTAAGGTGATCTCACACCTGGAATCTCTCGGTTTTGTCATAAACCTACAGAAGAGCAATCTGACTCCGTCACGGGTTACCATATTTCTGGGTGTACAGATTGACACTGTCCAATACAGAGCATGGCTCTCGAAGGAAAAAGTCTCTTCCATTCGCCATTGCCTGGGAAGATTTAAACTGGACCAACGGGTCCCTGTGAAAACCTACCAACGCCTGCTGGACCTCTTGGCGGCGGCCATACCTTGTGTGTCACGTGCATTGTTGAAAATGCGGGCCATACAAGTATGGTTTAACCAACAAATATAACAATCGGAAAAGGTTAAAATAGACCCAGAGTGTCTAAAGGCCTTGGAACCTTGGAGAGATCCATCCGTCTTCACGGAAGGGGTCTCACTGGAGAGGGTGTCGTCCCGTGTAGTCATCACGATGGACACCTCAAAAACAGGATGGGGAGCGATCTGCAGGAACCAGAATGCCCGCGGCCTTTGGAATGAGCAGGGAGCCAAATTACATATCAACTTCCTGGAATTACTGACCGTATTCCTGTCATTAAAATACTTCTTCAGTAAAGGTCTGATTGCCGGACATCAAATCCTGGTAAAATCAGATAACAAGACCATGGTGTCTTTCATCAACAGAGAAGAAGGGACGAGATCCCGGGCCCTCCTTGATCTGATGCAGAGGATGCTCACGTGGTATGTTCCAAGAGTTCTGTCACTTAGGGCAACTCATGTCCCTGGTGATCTGAATTATGGAGCAGATATCCTCTCAAGAGGGCCTCTTTTGGCATCGGAATGGAGCCTGAACCCACGGATCGTGGAACAGGTATGGTCACATTTCGGCAGAGCTTCTGTGGACTAGTTCGCCTGCAACACTAGCTCACACTGTGACCTCTATTTCTCCCTGAAGGAGACAGATGCTCCGTTGGGAATAGATGCTCTGGCACACGATTGGCCAGCAGGGATGCTCTACTATGCTTTCCCACCTGTCCCTCTGATCGGGGCGACATTGGAACGGGTAAGGTGGGGAGCCCTCCCTTGATCCTCATAGCTCCCAGATGGCCACAGAAACCGTGGTTCCCGGAGTTGAGCTCAATGTTGTCAGGGACACCATGGCAATTGCCTCCTCATAGGGACCTACTGACTCAGGCACGTGGACAACTTCTACACCCACGTCCAGAGTTGTGGCAACTCTCAGCCTGGCCTCTGAAAGGTACTGGCTGAAAGCCTAGGGCTTTGGTTGCTTTATCCCAACATAAGCAGCGATTAAAACTCACAAGGGTTTCCCTTGATGTTTATTTTTTCTGCCTGGGAGACGTATAATGGAAAGGTTTCCCCTCTCCTTGTCTGATCTCCTACATCAGGATGGGCTCCACTTGTCAGTCGAGCCGTGAAAACAACATCAAAGGAGGAAAACATTGCTCCTCCTGCCCAAAAAGGGAAACAGGAGTCGATGAGTACTCAAACTACTTGAGCACGCTTGGGCTGTTCCTAGTTAGTGTTATATATATTAATAGGTCATGTGAGACATCATGTGACTGTCTCTCACATTTGGCCTTTCTTCCTCTTGGCATCTGCTCTCTGCATCCCTTGTAGTAAGCAGGTAAGAGATGCCTGTCCCTTAGGATGGAGGTTCTTACATGCATTTTGCTGAGCATTTCAAGGGCGTGAATGAATTACGTTCCCATAGCAAGTATGTTGCACCGAGAGACCAAACTGAAAGGGAACTGAAAGTTATGCACCATAACTCATGTTCCCTGAAGGAAGGGAATGAGGTGCAACATAGCTGGCCCTTTTCAATGCTGGAAGCTCAGTGAAGTGCAATTTCTGAGAAAGATGGAGGGGCGTTAGTCGCTTAAGTACCTGAAAGGCGGTACCTCTGACGTGGGGTGACGCCCCCTGCTGTAAAAGGCGTGATTGTATTCCTTCAGGTAATTGTGCGGGGGCGCAATTCCCATAGCAAGTATGTTGCACCTCGTTCCCTTCCTTCAGGGAACATGAGTTATGGTGCATACATTTCAGTTTCTTGGTTGCAAACATTCAGAACTCAGTAAGACTGCAACAATGAATCCACCTACTGGTATTTTCAAGCAATTTGGTGTTTCCATCTCATCTTCAGCAGTTGCAGCAGTTGGGATTTGGGCTGAAGCTGAGGTGACATTTGAGCTTTTGAGACGTTAATCAGCAGCTCCTAGTTGTAAAAAAAAACTCCTTGTTGTTATGGTCATGCATCTTAACAAATGTCCACAAGTAAGTCAGAGTCAAAGTCAGAGTTTTTTTCTTGTTGTTAAATGCACCACATGTGGTACATGTGGTGCAGATGAGTATGAATGAACACAATAACATGAAACAGATCAGCAACAAAATAAAACAGATAATATGATGTGATTTTTTTCACAGTGATTCTTCTGGTTAGAGATTCATGAGTCTAACAGCCTCAGGGTAGAAGCTGTTCCTCAGTCTAGTGGTTCGACACAATGCTCCTTAATCTCCTTCCTGAGGGGAGCGGGGAAAAAGTGTATGTGCTGGGTGAGTGGGGTCCTTCATGATGCAGGTGGCCCTCTTCCTGCATCTGGAGGTGTAAATGTTTGTGATGTGGGGAGACTGACTCCAACAGACTTCTGTACCGCCTTCACCACTCTCTGCAAAGCTTTTCTTTCCTTTCTTTTTTTTACTTCTTTTTTAAAGTAAAACTGTTTCAGTAAAAATCCTCCCAGCTGCACAGCATCTGATACCAGAGGAAATAATTTAAAAAAAAAAAGAAAAGTGATTTACATTCAGAAAAAGAAGATATAAAGTTTTCCAAAACAACATACCAGAACAAATGTACCAGAGCGACTCCAACATACAGCCACCTTGATCGGCGCAATTCTAGAACCAGTCTATGAGTCCAGGATTACAGATGCAAGCCATGAGTTAAAGGAAAAGTTCAAAAACATAAAAACAAAAATCCAGCAAGTGTTTGACCACAAAGGTCAAAGTGGTTGTGGGAGGATGTACTGGCTGTATATTCATATGTGCAGTCAGTGCAGTTAGAGGGAGCAGCCATTCAGCTAATCCTGTAGCTCTTTTGAGTAGCATGGGTGACAACCACCCGCTTCGGATGTTATCTGACAACACACCAGGGGAGAGTGTGCTATCGTAGCCAGCTTCCAGCATTACTTCTACAAAGTATCATGAGGGGAAACTGGTGGGGAGACCAGCACAATGTGGAAACAGGACAAACCACAGGACCAATTATGTAAAAACAACATATTTTATGATATGTTCATGACTGGTGCTTAGTGTGGACAAGCTGATGTAGTTGAATCATTTTATGTTACTGAGCAGATTCTCCTCCTGGGCTGAAGAGCCGTAAACAAGGCAGACGGCAGACCATAAAGGAGCTTCAGATTTCTCTCTGGATCAGGAGGATGAAAAGAGAGCCCTCAGGAACTGGGCCAAACAGCAGCATATGAGGTGGAGGGAACAAAATATATTTCTCCACAGAATGCAGGAAAAGCCAAGACCATTTGATATCTCTCTTTGCTGTCCTGGTTTCTCACCTGCCTGGTCCTGAATATGACCTCAATGTGTTTGGTTACAGCTTCAGCAACTACAATCCTCTATTCCCCACAAGTCTGACTCCTTTTTTCTTTAACACTTTTAACATACATAAATGTTTTGCACCATTATGAACTGTGTAACTGCTCTTTTCCTTTTTTTACATGACAATAGAGACTCATTTTATATGGTATTGTGTGCTTTTGTGATTTTAATTTAAAAATAGTTGCAGTGATATGGCCTTGTCTTTGTACCCAGTATTACCATTTTATGTTTAAAATGTGTAAATATTAGTGACTAAAATTCACGACTTTAATATCCTAACTTTGCCAAATGAAAAATTGTTGTATTTCTTATTAAATGGTGCTAGCGGATACTTTGAATTGGATGCATACAAGAAGCTAAGAGGACACTGCTGACCTACTGTAGGTGAACAACAGGTGGTGGCATTTATTTTGACATGATGGTACTTGTTACGTACAATAACTCATAAAAAGAGGTGGTCACTTCTTGGAAAAAAAGACCATTAATATCAATCTACTGTATTGTACCAACACACACAATTAAACACATACTTAAAACTGAGTGGACTTGAGATTAAGTGAATAAAGATAGTAGTATTATTTTTTATTTTATAATGGTACTCATTACTTGTAATTGAACACATAAATTAAACTAAGTGGAAGGCTTCAGTGAACAACAGATGGTTGGACCTGTTATCAAATGGGTGTACTCATTACCTACACTTAAACACAAGCATGATAATATGAGGGCACAAAATAAACAGAATAAAATAAGTCCATATTTGTCCTGATACATGTTCAATAATAAATCTAACAAAGTTGAATCAGGTCTATGGACGGATTCTTCTTTTTTCTTCAGTCTGATGAGCTGCAACAAACATTTAACTGTTCATAAGACTGAGCTTGTTGCCTCAGACTGAAGAAATCTTTTGGACAAAAGATGAAAGTTTCAACAAAAAGGACCTGACTCAACCTTGTTAGATGTCCATATTTGTTATTTCACCATGGACTCTTTCACATAACAGTTCCTTTAGATGGCTGCGCAGACCGGTCCACCTTTCTCCTCCATCTGGTCATTAATTAGTAAATCACAAGATGAAGCTGGCCACTTCCCACTCATATGTGAGCATTCAGAAATGAAGTGAGCAGAGTGGAACCGAAAGAGGTGTGGAACAGAACTCAGCTGGGCTGAAGTGGAGAGTGACACAGTCAACGTGTTTCAGGCGTCTTCCTTGTGTTTTTTTTTACTAAACTTAATGAATTAACTCACCTTGGATATCCTCTTTGTGGTGAATCGTTTTAAGCTAACTGCAAAGTTGCTGTGCATCATCAACGATATTCCCTCAGTAATAAATCTTGTTCTTGTTTAATCCCCCAAGTAGCATCAAAACTAATGTTTAGAGTGAACTAGATGGAGCTCCGCTGGTCTCCCCGGTCGTCTCCACCGGAACTGCGGAGCCCGTTCAGGCCATGCAAGGCGTCATCTCCCAGGCTCCTCCGCCGGTTACCGTGGAAGATCCTCCGTGCTTCCGGCTTGAGCTCCGGAGGATGCAAACAATTTTTAGAAACATTTTATGTATATTTAAAAAAAAGATTTGTTTTTTAATCAGTGAAGATTGAAAATAAATAAATAAATAAACATTGCCAGCTTTATCATGAAATCCTGTTTTCACTTTGACTTTATTAAATAATCTGTTAAAGTTAACTCAGCTGACAAATTGTGAAAATACACAAAATTATTGGATCTTTCAGGAATATTTCCCTCAGTCATGTTTAAAGAAGTGTTCAGTCAGGTCATCAGGACAGTTTCTTTTTTGGGGCTGAAATGTTTCACCTTCCATCCAGAAGGCTTCATCAGTCGAGGAAACACACAACACAAAACTGTTTCTTCCCCAAACAGCTTACTCCAAAGTGGAACGAACTAGTTATGTTGGTGCTAAGATGGTCTCTTTGGCACGACCCAGCTCCGTCGTCGACAGTGATGTCAAACTGGTTCAAAACCAACAAAGTCCATGCTCAATAATCCAACAATTTTCAGTCAGGTCAGCTGGACAGTTTTTTTTTTTTTTTTTTTTTTTTTCTGACACGTTTCACCTTCCATCCAGAAGGCTTCATCAGTCAAGTCTGGATGGAAGATGAAACGTGTCAGCACAAAAAAAAGAAATAAAATAAAATTTCCAGATGACCTGACTGAAAATTGTTGGATTGTATACCTGGTTCCACTCTTTCGGTTCCACTTTCTTGGCTACAGCCTTTAGTTCAACTTAATTCTAACCCAAATACAAGATTTAAAGTTTAAAGCAAAGCTAAAAAAAATTGAAAAAAAAAAAAAAAGAAACAAAACCACATATCTAAATTGAACAATAAAAGTAGACACACTAACCGTGTTACCATCTTTTTCAATTTGAATTTTGAGCGAATTTTTGAAATTTCGCAAAAATGTAAATAAAAATTAATGCGAATCAGAAGTGTTTCCATCAACTGGCTTGAAGCGCATCCACCAGGCCACGCAAAGCGGTATGATGTCAGACGTCAGCGTCATTATGTCAGACGTCAGCGTTACGCATGTCTACAGTAAACAGGAAGTAGCGGTTGAAAACAGGACCCAACCACACATCTCGGCAAAATGGAAAGAATATTTCAGGTATGTGTTGCTATCGGGCAAGTTGTATTTATTCTGTCATGCCAACTAGTTTTAACAATGTTACATGTTGTCCGGAGACGAAGTCACGTGACGTAAATGTTCGCTACGGCAGAACTGAGTCGGCAAATCTGTTTCCATCTGTCCTTTTGCGCATCAGCTCTGTTTAAAAAAAAACCAAAACCACCTCAAGCGAGCGTATCAACTTTTTTGCAAATAAGAGGAAGTTAATTCGAATCGTGCCGTTTCCATTCAGCTTTTCTGATGCGATACTTCAAAATGCGCATCAAGAAACCTTGATGGAAACACGGCTAATGAGTTCAAATACATCAAATGATTAAGAAAAATATAGAATTTTAAATATAGATGGTTTTGTAGAATCTGTTTCATCAGAGATTTAACGGTGAACTAAAGTTTATTTAAAAAAATTAGCAGGGGTGGCTGTGGCTGAATGGTTAGAGCAGTCCAATCAATCCAATGCGAGAGTTGGGGGTTTGATTCCACCAGCAGTCACATGCCAAAGTTTTCCTGGACAATACACTGAACCCCTAAATGCCTCCAATGTGTGTCCCATCAGTGTGTGAATGTGATCTGAAATCACTGACTAGTCTCATTAGAATGATTTGTTCAATTAGCTTTGTAGAGATCTAGTAGAGTGCTGTATGCATGGGTAAATGAGGACACATTGTGTTGTAAAGTGCTTGAGTATCTTGATAAGATAGAAAGGTGCTTTATAAGTACAGTCCATTTGCTAATAGAAAAAGAAAACCATGTTCTGACAGAGCTTATTAAGATGTGTTTGTCAGAGACTGCAGCACTAATAGGGCTGAGATGGTGTAGAGGCAGGGCAGCCGGCTCAGGACCGGAAGGTCCCGGGTTCGATCCCCAGTCACTGCATACCTCGTTGTGTCCCTGGGCAAGACACTTAACCCAGAGTTGCTCCCGGTAGGACTGGCAGCACCTTGCATGGCAGGCTACCGCTACCAGTGTATGAATGTGTGTATGAATGGGTGGATGGTTGGTACTGTGAAGTGCTTTGGGGCCCCTCATAGGGGGTTGGAAAGTGCTATATAAGTAAGCTCCATTTACCATTTACCATAATATGTCCAGAGAGAAAACAAGTATTTTAGAGAATGTTGTACTTCCAACAAACTAGCGAGGAGGAAGGATATCGTAGGAAGATTGGATGTTTAGGTGAAGAAAAGAGTGATCAATTTTTACAGTTGTCCTCTTGTATGAGTGCTGCAATGTTCATAACACAGCCTAGCTACTGAATTCTTATATAGGACAATTACAGACTTTAAAAAGCACAGAGTCTATGAGTGGGACAACAACTGAGTGTTTTGTTCATGGAGGTGAAATGCTTGTTTGGACAAGTTGGGATTGAAATGGGACAAGCTGGCTGGTGTGACAAAGGATGGTTGTCCAAATCTGATGAAGAAAAATGTTGGACTTTAAAAGAGAATGCAGGATGGAGTCACATAAATGGACCATGAACACAGACATTTTTGCGTGGTGTTGTACATCAGGAAGTGTTGTTTGTCAGTGTTACGAATGAACTACGTTGTAGAAGATGTAATTAAAATAGTTAACTTCATCAGGGCAAGAGTGTTCAATCACAGACAGTTTGTGGCACTTTTCAAGGAAAACTAGAGCGAACATCGTGACATAACCACGCAGCTGTGATGTGGCTCAGCCTGGGCAAAGTCATGGAAATGTCTTGGACCTGAGAGAAGATACTCACACATTCTGTGTGAAAAGAGGAAATGTCATCTCACAGCTTTCAGTTGCAGAAAGGATGCAGATGTGACTGCAATAACAAATGAACTTTAAGTCAAACTCCAACAATTTCCATCAGGTCATCTGGACAATATCTTTTTTTTGTGCTGAAACGTTTCACCTTCCATCCAGAAGGCTTTATCAGTCAAGGAAACACACAAAACAAAACTTATTCTTCTCCCAACAACGTACTCCAAAGTGGAACAAACCAGTTATGTTGGTGCTAAGATGGTCTCTTTGGCACTCTGCCTCCTCCGGTGCTGGCCCTCTCCCTCATCGACAGTCATGTCAAACTGGTTCAAAAGCATAGCACAAAGAAAATAAACTGTCCAGATGACCTGAGTGAAAATTGTTGGATTGTATACCTGGATTATTGAGCATGGGCTTTGTTGGCATTAGTCAAACTGTGATGCTCGGGCTTATCGTACCTGGAATGTACTCTGAAGGCTTTCATGAAGAAGTTGCAGCTTCTGTCAAACCAAAGGAAGGGCATAAACTACACCATCAGCTGACCACCTCCACAGGTGCTCATCCATATTAGAAGCTCTGCATGGTGAGTTTAAGGCAATTTCAAGACTTTATTTCAGCTGAGAGTGAAATGCAGATGATTTGTTCTCCCTTCACCTGCAGTGTGGTTGATGCTCCCGGTGATGTTCAGATGGAACTCATTGACCTGTAGTCCGACATATAGAGCATCAGTGCTGGGCAGCGCTAATCCAAAAATTAGTTACGCTATTTCTAAAGCACTAATTAATTAATTTAGGTCCGCAATTTCAAAAGCACTAATGTCTTATGAAAATTAGGGGAAGCTAAATTCTAAACCGCTAATTAAATTCAACAATTGCTAGCCAACAAGTTATGCAATATTTGCACTAGACTGCCAACTAGCGGTGCATGAACTGTTATACACCTTTATCCTACCTCTTACGTCACAGCAGCAGCTTCCCATTAACTCCTCCTGACCCACCTGGATATTTACAGTCCTGGACAGAAGAAACATCACAGTTGGCAAAAAGAGCAACAAACATTAAAAAAAACTTTACATGTATTAACAGCTGCACGTACAAATTATATTCTTCATTACACATGCACATACTTTGTATTTATTTTTTTAGATTATCCTATATCTGTTAAGCACCTTGGTCAATGCAAGGCATTGCAGGAAGGTGCTATACAAATAAAGTTTATTACATTATTATTATTATAACTTCAATTCAAAGACCACATCAACAGTACAGGTAAAATTAAAGTTAGAGATCAAGTTTTAAAGTGCACTTCCAAGTTGTATCCAAGTTTAATTCATATAAGAGTCAATTAAGCTTAATTTACTTCAATATTGTTTCAAAAAACAAATAGTAATTTCTTTTTTGTTGCGCAACCGAAAAATAAATTAAACCAATTCCAAAATTCTATAGGCAGTCAACAGATTTAATGAAAAGTAACTAAAATGATCCTAAAAGGATGAAATTACAAAAATCAAAGGATTTATTTAATACTTTACGTACATATATTCTATTCGGCCACGAAATTAACAAAATGAGAATGATCTTTTAATCCCTAAGACCACTTTTAAATCTCAAATACACGGGCGTGTCGCCACCGCATTTCTACATAAAAGGAACCCAAATACATAAAACAAACGACTCACCGTCGAGTGGTTGACACAAAACACACAATACAATCCTCCGGCCGCGTTAATTTGGCTTGAAACAGCGGTGTTCTCTGCGGATTTATGAAGACACCGAGCACAACCAGCTAGCCATAAACGTTAGCACCCGAGTTCACCTCTGACCCGGAAGATGTCAAGATGGAATAGTCCAATTTTAGTAGGGGGATACAGAAATCGACCTGTTTTTGTATTGCGTTTTTAATGATCGTTTTCATCGTAACTATATTTATTTCTATGTTATATGTACCGGTACATTAACAGGCATGAGCAATGTTAGTGATGTAGGTGACTGGCCGGGGCGGGGCCCCTGCTGATTTGGGGCCCCAAGCAACGGCATCATTTGCCTACATGTTAGATCCGCGTCTGTTCTCCCCTCTGCTCCCCCTCCAACCCTCCCTCCTCTTTGCTCTTTACGATGAGGGAGCAAGGGGGAAAAAGGTAAAACAAGCAGCTAAGGAGCCAGCAAAAGAGCCTGTAAATAAGTTTATTTGTTTTAACTGATAGATAATTAGTTATTAACGGTACTGCATTTTAAATAAAAATAGCACAAATCCGCTTATGAATTATAAAAGTTAGTCAAACCGCTGTTACGCTGACAAAAACGTTAGGTCCGTTGTAAGCGGATTAGCGCATTAGCGGTCCCTGGCGGTCACCTGCCCACCTTTGCAGAGCATCTTAGGTTAGGCTCACTGATTGAGTTTTACTCTTCCCTCAAAGAGGAGAATGTTTCACACATGAAGAGGCATGATAACAAGATGCTACTCCTCTTTAAATCTACCTACATAAGTGAACAGAAATTTTCAGTGACAAATACCCTGATGCATGCTCAATAATCGAGGTAGAAAAATCTAAAAAAGCTAAGTCTGGTCCTCTGGACGTTCAAAAAACAAAGCAAAAAAATTGTAGAAACGTTTCGTATTTCGTCCGAAAGACTTCCTCAGTCTGAGATGCTGTATTCAGCTCAGTCTTATAAGACTGAACTGAATACAGCATCTCAGACTGAGGAAGTCTTTCGGACGAAAGACGAAACGTTTCTACAATTTTTTTGCTTTGTTTTTTGAACGTCCAGAGGACCAGACTTAGCTTTTTTTTTTATTTCAGTGACAAAGTTCTACAAATCCAGATAGAGATCCTCTAAAATCATCTCTCAGCTGTTCTTCACATTTCCACCTCAATCAGCCAGATCATCTTTGTCCACCTACTTCCATTCCCACCTCCTTTACTGTCACACCATCGTCATGTCCTCCTTCATTACAAGTTTTATCTGAGCTCTTCATCTTCTACTACTGCCTTGCAGCTCCATCTCTATTATTCTTTGTTCAATATACAGTATCTACTGTCTCTCCACTTGTCCAAACAATCTCAACGTGACCCATCTACCTTTATTAATCTGGGTTTAATAAAGGCAGTGACAGCATCAAACTACCACATGATTAAAGTTAGAACCCTAGTAAACAAATACAATCCAACTACTGTACATGGATAACTTTAAAAGATCAGAAAATTTAATTGGATACATTTTATGATGATACCTTGGAAAAAGGTGAGGTATCTTCTTCCATTTTGGTGTGTTGCTGCATTTTGGCATAATAAATTTCCCTTTTAAAAAGTGGGTTGCCAAGTCAACATACAAAAAGGCCACCACCATTTAAATATACATAAATAAATCATTTAAATATACATAAACCATATAAATATACATAAAGAAATCAGCCACCCCATCATTTGAGAAAACTGAAAGTTATGCACCATAACTCATGTTCCCTGAATGGAAGGGAACGAGGTGCAACATATGCTATGGGAATTGCGCCCCCGTGCGATTACCTGAAGGAATACATTCACACCTTTATGGCAAGGGCGTCAGCGTTGCATCAGAGGCCCCGCCCTCTGGGTATTTAAGCCGCTGACGCCCATCCATCTTTCTCCAAAATGCACTTCACCGAGCTTTCAGCATTGAAAAGGGCCAGATATGTTGCACCTCGTTCCCTTCCTTCAGGGAACATGAGTTTTGGTGCATAACTTTCAGTTCCCTTTCAGTAATGATCTCTCGGTGCCACATATGTTATGGGAACGTAATTCATTCACGCCCTTGAAATGCTTTGTAAAATGCCTGCTAGTGTGAACGTCTGCCCTTGACCAGCAGGCATCTCAAGGCTACTTTCTACTGTGTTTTAGAAAGGACAGCCTGAGTGATATCACATGCAGTAAGATCCAAACTGTAATGCTTTGCAAAAGTGTTTATTGAGCTCTAGTTCGCCACAGCACAAATGTCTGCAACTGGTACACCCTTGAACAGTGACCATGAAGTGGCCAAGCCCCGAGTAGAGTGAACGTGCACTCCAGAGGGCACCTGTTGACCTTTGCTACTGTACGCCCTTTTAATGGCCTCAGTCACCTAGTGTGAGAGGCGTTGTTTTGATAGGGCCTTTCCGGTAGCAGGTGCTGCAAAGCACACAAATGGTTTATTTGTTTTTCTCCATTCGGCTGTTCTCTGCATGTAAGTACGTAAAGCTCTCACTAGGCAAAGAGCCTTCAGCCTTTCCTGTTCCTGAGTGAGGACAGGAGCAGGTGGGAAGGAGGAGAGATCAAAGTTCAGACTCCTATGGTTTAAAGTCAAGACCTTGGGGATGTATGTGGGATTAGGCCTTAACGTGACCTTTGACCTGTCAGGGACGAATCTGGTACACATTGGATGTACAGACAATGCAACAAGGTCACCAACGCGTTTCGCCGAGTAAAGGGCCAAGAGTAGAGCGGCTTTATAAGATAATAGCTAAGATCCCAACCAGGGGCCAGGATCCTGCTGGGTGGTTTCATTCTTAGCACGCCCTTCATAAATCTTATTATGATTGGATATGTGCCAGGTGTCCAGTGTCCCCAGCCTTCGTGACAGGCTGAAATTGCTGATAGGAAAACTTTAATAGTTGAGAAAGAAATACCTTTTTCTAGTAAGTCCTGAAGAAAAGTCAGGAGCTGAGCCAGGTCACATGAGTAAGAAATAATATTTCATTCTGTGCACCAAGCTTCAAAAATACACAATTTCTGTGCATAGAGAGACTGTGTTGACATAGCACGGGCATTTTGAATAATTTTTACCACATTTTCCAGCAGGCCTGATGTCATCAGCTTGTTCTTTTCTGCCACCAAGCTGAAATTTTTAACAGCTCCCAGCCTAAGCGGCGAGACTGCTCCTTCTGGTGACATAGTTTGACCCTGAAGAAGAGCAGTTGGTGTATCCAGTTCCCCTCCAAGGACCCTGGATGCTGTGATCCCCTGGGGTCAACCAAGATAGGGAGAAGGCCTTTTTGCCGATGTGCTGCCATGTTGCTCTGATCGAGAGTGATCGAGGGCAGGTGCAACCTGTCGTCCTTATTAGACAGAAGTGGAACAGAATGTCTGTCTTTTCTCTCCTTGTTTGGGGTCATGGGACTGAGATGCTGCGAGTTTTGTAAACGAGCAGATCTCCTGACCTCAATCCGTTTCCTGGATGGGTCCAGTTTACTGGTCCTCGGCCTTAACAGAGCGTTGGAGCCAGACAAACCGCCCGGGGTCTGTGTTTCACCCGTTGGGGGGGTATTGTTTAAGAGCAGAGCTGAACTAGCACAGTGAGAAAGGTTACATGCTGCCGGATCACTGCTTGGACATTGCGTGTCGCCCATTAATGATAAGGGGACACCTGCAACGTGAGAACGTGGAGATGATTCTTTGTGCTTGGCAGACTTTAAATTGTTTGGTGACAGAGAGCCCAGTTCACTTCGCATAACAGGAAGAGGAATCTGATTCAGCCCTGATTTGTTTACACACACAGCAGTTTGATCACAATTACCTTTGTGAACATGTGAAGCTTATGGTTGCCTGTGGGCTTCTGCCGTGGCTCCCCGTCGTTAGATTCTGTCGGTGCGCATCCCTGAGGTCCGGACATGTCACGTGTTTGCTTGGTTAGTGTATTTTCCGCCCCGTCGTTCACAATGGAGCGGGGACTAGAGCACGTGACCCCCCTCACCTGTCTCCATGAGGGGTGGGGGACCTGCTTGCAGACGCATCTGTGCCTTTCCACTACAGACGGAGCAGAGGCACCCTACCGGGGCTCATTGATTAGGCTAACACACCGTGAGCCGTGAGGGAGGGGGGGGGAGACGGCCCCCTCCCTTTATGTCGGCTGGCAGGCCAGAGGGACCCGTTCTGCTGAAGTTAATTGTGTTTGTTTTTTTTTGTTTTTTTTGAGTCAATAAAACAGAGAGAGGCTGTTTTTTTAGCTTTATTCGTGCTTGTGTGTAACAACATATATGACTTTATGTCACTCACAGCAGGAAAAACATGATTTGTACATTCATTCATTCATTCAACCTTTATTTAGTCAGGTAAATATTTTGAACCTCATGGGCTCATTTACGAAAGCGACCTGCTAAAACTAAAGAACAATGAACAGCAATGGTAGAATTTCCTTAAACAATAAACAAACAAACAATAAACAATAGAAAACAAAAGAGAGAAGAAAAAAAATATATATATATACATGCAACAGAGTTGCTTGCTTTTTGTACCGTGCTACAAATAAAGTCTGGACATGAAGAGATAATTTCCCATACCGCATAGTCGGGTGATTGTGTAAAGTCAAGACGTGAACCTGGTTCATCAGGCACGCTTTTGTCTGGTGTCCTGGTTCGCCGAGAAGGCCCTGTGTCTGACCACCTGGCGGGGGACAAACCTGTTTTTGCTCCATGCATGTTCAGTCCGAGGTGGGCCCGACGGTTGATTCTGCCGGTGCTCGTCCTCGTACGTCGGCCGCTTTTGCGGTGGGGCACGCGTTGCTGAGCGGTGTCGTGGCTACGCAGGTCTGCCTCCAGCAGACTCCCTGGGGGGGGGGTTTCTCCTGGGAATGCCCACCCGGAGAGCTTCAGCCTGTTTGCGCCTCTGGTCCAGCTTGGTCTGAATTCGATCCAGAGCTTTCCCAAACAATCCCGTCGGTTCTATCGAGTGGTGGAGAAAAGGTACCTTTTGTCCCTCGGGGAGATCAGTTAAATAATAATAATAATAATGTCTATTCCTGTCATCTGCATATGTTCCCATACACAGACGAAATTCGTCTCTGCATTTAACCCAACCACCTACCAGGTGGTGCAGTGAGCAACCCGAAAGCGCCCGGGGAGCTGGAGAAATAGGTGTTCACTCATAGACACCCCAAGCTGAAAGTCATCCATAGATGGCGTATCGACCACTTCGGCCATGCCTCTGCCTTGAGCAACAGCGGCTGTTCCCATCATGCGGAGTACAAAGTATGTTGCCCTACGGGCCTCATCCAGCAAGTCAGTGGCAGCTTGCTTGTCCGTCGTTACTTGGAGCTGTTGCAGTTTTTCAGCCAGGTAAGCCTGCATCAACGTGGATGCGTTCATCACGCGCGCCGCGAGTCCCTGAGCTCTGTAGCATTTCTCGAGCAAATAAGCTGCAGCTCGACAAGCTTTGCTGGGAAGAGTTTGTTTTGTCCCAGATGACTTGGGAGCCAGGTGAGACACCAATGTGTCCTCAATTTGAGGTACATTGGCTACTCCCACCTCATCCATCCCGTCCACGTCGAGAAACTGCGAGAGTGGCAACAGCATGGAAGCCCGGGACTGAGCCCGGGTGCGAGTTAGTTCTGTGATGAAGTCCGGGAACATGGGCATCCTTTGCCTTGTGGCGGCCTGCTGCATAGAGTAAAAATAGTTTCCTGCCAGCCTCGTGACCTGTTGACGAGGCAGCAATTCTGTCCATGGGATCTGCAGCATGTCCGTTGCTCAGTGACACAGGTCGAACAGAGCAGGGATGGAAAAGTCAGTTTCCGGGAGCACAGGTACCAGGGTTTGGGAGAGGTCTTCTCCTTGTTCCTCGTATTCGACGTCTGTATCCTCCGTGGAGAATTCGTCTGAGTCTGAAATCGAGATCTCGTCCTCGTTCATCATGCCTCGAGTGTCGAACTCGACTGTTAAGTCCACCATAGGAGCCAGCACATCAGGGTTGTCACCCCATTTGACTCGTGTGCTATCGTGCAGAGCCATGTTCTCGAGCTCCTGCGCGGGAGTGAGGGGCTCGGTGGTGTCTGGATCCGCTGGCGCTGCTGGAGCGCCCATGACCTTGGCGACGAAGTCAGCCCGGTGCCGTAGCACCACCTCCAGCATCTGGCTGCAGTGTGGGCACGAGTCCGGCACATCCAGCGCCATTTTTGCGTGTAACATCCCCAAACAGACGGGACAGGCCTTGTGGGTGTCTGTTGCTGCAAGGGAGAAACCATATCCACTAGAACAGGCGCGCAATGTTGGGCTCGTTGTCCTGCTGGTTTTCCTTGGAAGTCTTGCTTTTCACTTTCCTTTCTCCGGAGGCATGTCCAAGATAAGGAGAGCGAGTCCTTCAAGAATCCTTTTTCTTTTATTTTTAGACGTCTCCTCCGTCACGTTGCTTTCGCTGGCTAACCCGCTACGAGTTAGCAGGGGTAGCGGTTGTTCGCGCAGTTAGCACCGTCGAGTGAAGCAGTCTGCAGAGAGAGGAGAAGAAAATACTTTGAGTTTAAGAGAAAATGTGCCGGACTAGCTTTCGCTAGCCCAGCAGTATGCAGGAATAATTCTCTGTACGCTCTATGTAGGGACCAAGCTCACCTCTGGTTGAGCGATGAAACAACAGAGCAGTCCCGCGAAGAGAGGTAGTTCAGGTTTAAGCGAGGTGAAGGGCAAAAAAGAGAAAGATGGATGGGCATCAGCGGCTTAAATACCCAGAGGGCGGGGCCTCTGACGCAACGCTGACTCCCTTGCCGTAAAGGCGTGAATGTATTCCTTCAGGTAATCGCGCGGGGGCGCAATTCCTATAGCATATGTTGCACCGAGAGAACATGACTGAAAGGGAACTATGCTTTCTTGTTTTTATATTGCCTAAAAGTTTAGTTTCATTTCATGCAGGGGTCACCAACCTTTTTGAAACTGAGAGTTACTTCGTGGGTACGGAGTCATACAAAGGGCACCTGTTTGATAAACTCTTCGGAAATAAAGCGTAAATTGAAAAATGTTTTATAATAAACATATTTTTAAGAACATGTTTTTAAGATAGACATTTTAAAATATATATAAATACAAAAAACAATAACAACTGAATAAAATAAAATTTTAAATGCAGCTTAGTAGTGAGTTGTGCTATTTTTAGAACAGGTCCGAGGGCACCTCAAATGGTCCTTGGGGGCACTCGGGTGCCCGCGGGCACCATGTTGGTGACCCTTGATTTTATTCTAGGGTACCTGAAGATTAATCTACGATGACCAAGGCCACCATTGGACTCCCCCTGGCGCCACCATTGGACTCCCCCTGGCTCCACCCTTTCACCTGGTCACAGATAAAATTGCTCTCTCCACTCGCAATGATCCGCCTTGTGCTACCTCTGACAATTAGGGAAAAAAAGTAAAGAAAAACACTGAGAATACTAATACTGAGAGTATTAAAGTGTACAGTACCTGCTTTGACTGTTCAATTCCGGTCTGGAAAAACTTGTAAAAAACAAACAAAAACAAAAAACATTTACCATTCAAGTAACAAGATTCTGCTTGTTTGGATGCAGAACCCACGTTCATGCACAGGCCGGAGACTTGAAAATTACATAATAATTATTTATTTTAACAATAACAAAAACAAAAGTGCTGATGGGGACGCAAAACTTATGGTAAGGGAGGTGAAGATAAGCAGAGCAGACACAGAACCATGAAGCCATAAAAGGGTAATGCCCAGACACCGTAGAAGTGAAAAGACAGACAGACTATACACTGTAAAGACACTAATGAGACAGAGTGGGAAACACCTGTGGTGATTGGGATTCTGGGGAGGTGTAACAGGAGCAGAACACAAGGAAGAGAAGACAAAGGGAAGTGCAGGAGGACACAACAAACAGAAACCTCACACAAGTCCATCAGTGACGAGGGACATGGGCGTACTCACTGACAAATACGTCTACTGGTTCTTCTTCTGAACCTTTGTGTTGTCCTGACAGCTGGCTGAGTTATTTCTGTGTTGCTTTATGGTAGCTTTAACACATGGGTGTTATGTTTTAGCTTTGCTAGCATCCCCGCATACTGTAGAATGGAGTGACCGTATTCATTTTGTTGTGCCTGCAGCTTTCTTGCAGCCTTTGGTTGACAAACAGTACATACAGTCCATGACTTGAGCCCTAATCACACGGAATTAGTTTTACCTAGGGACCATGTGCTATTTGTAATAACTACAAAGATTGTCTGTGTTGTTAATCTCGTGTGAATCAGCCATGTCAGTAATTTGTAAAGTAAAAATTCCCCCACAAAATACAGTACCTACTATATTTTGCTGAAGTCCGAGGTCCTGTGATACCAATCCAATGTGAAGAATTGCATCTCTGATTTGGAATGAAATGGGTGGGGTCCGATACGTAATTAGGCATTTTTTTGTTTCTTGGGAGCATTTTTATTTGCTTTTGGCAATGGAGGCTGCATTGGAGTGCATAAATAACATTTTGTGGACCAGCAAAAGCCTATTGACACGTAACAGTCCCCCCCACCCCCCAAAAAAAGAAGTCAATCACACAAGCACATGTAAATTTCAGCTAAATCTGAGGATTGGTAATCCGGTGCGAATGCGCCACTTAAAAAGCTTATGTTGTGGAGTAGTTTATTTGTTACATGTGTTCCCTGGGTAAAACTAGACCCGTGTGAATAGGACGTTAGCCAATCTCAAATTCTACTTTTATCACACTTTCAGGACCCTGAATGCAGACATATGTAAGAAGCTTAGTAAAACGAGCTACTTTATTACTAAATTGAGGGGGGGAAATAATAAATAAACAGATTTGGCAGCCAAATCCTTAATTACAGAAAAATACTGCAAAAAACCTCTGGGAGCACATAAGCAAAACACTCAGAGTTTATGGAATCACCAGATGCCAACAAAGCTCCAATGATGTGAAGCTGGGGGAAGACAGATAACAGAAGTGGGCTGATAAGTGAGAGAAGACACCTGAACAACCGTGACCAAGTCAGGGTGGACATGGCAGGCTGACTGAAGCCGTGTTTCCATCAAGGTTTCTAGGTGCGCATTTTGAAATATCGCAGCAGAAAAGCTTAATGGAAACGGCAAAATGCGAGGTTACTTCCTGAAATGCGCTAAAAAGTTTATACGCTCGCTTGAGGTGGTTTTTGGGATCTTCGCAACCGAGCAGATGCGCTAAACGACAGATGGAAACACATTTTCCGACTCATTTCTGACGTAGCGAACATTCACGTCACGTGACGTTCAGCTGTTTCCGCTCCGGACAACATGTAACATCGCTAAAACTAGTTGGCATGACAGAATAAATACAACTCGCCCGATAGCAACACGTACCTGAAATATTCTCTCCATTTTGACGAGATGTGTGGCCGGGTTCTGTTTTCAACCGCTACTTCCTGTTTACTGTAGACATGCGCAGTGCTGACGTCTGACGTAATGACGCTGACGTCTGACGTAATGACGCTGACGTCTGACGTAATGACGCTGTGCGCGGCTTGGAAGAAGCGCTTCAAGCCAGTAGATGGAAACACTTCTGATCTGCATTAATTTGTATTTACATATTTGCGAGGTAGCTCAAAATTCGATATGAAAATGGATGGAAACACAGCTTGTGAAAGCAGGAACCTGACTCAGGAGAACTGAGCGATGGGAAGTGAAAATAAAATAAAACCCCAAGTAAAAGGCTAAACTCACTCACTCACACACACACACACACACACACACACACACACACACACACACACACACAC